>JAPEVW010000125.1:40000-187786 GCA_027921565.1 Artemia sinica
TATCGGACCCATCAAGGCCAAATATAGTCAAGGAACACAAACTAGTTGCGTGTTCCTATGCGCATGCCCGTCGCGATTCCAGCAATAAAATGCAGCTGGAAGAGTTTTTTTTACTATGGTTGAGGAGGGTAGCATGGAGAAGTTATTGGTGTCTTTAATAAAAACAGCAAACGGTGCAATTTCACGATTGCGTCACACCAACTACCCAATGTCATTATCAGATAAGGAGCAACTGGCATTAGAAAATGGGACAATTTGTTGGATTTGTAGGGGTGTTCTTGTTCCAAAAGACGCTGTCCAGGATCACAATCGTCCTTATTGGCCCCAATTCAACGGGGAAAAGTAACTTTCGGGGATGGGCTCACAAGTCATGTAATTTAAAAATTAAACAGCAACTCTTTCTTCCGGTTTTATGCATAATTCTAACTACGATCTGAAGTATGTGCTACCAGCAATGACACATCTTCAAAGAAATGGAACAGTGGATGATGCATGGGTGATAGACAGCTTTTCCTACAAATCATTCCTAAATTATCGGAAAAGTTGCTTGTTTTGGAATTTATGTGGAGATTTGTTGAAGACGACATTGAGTACACGAATAAATTCGCTTTTTAGATTCCTACAGTTTTTTTCCCTAAATCATTGAGCGAGTTAATTCAAGTGCAGAAAAAACGATGACGGCTGCAACGCTTTCCCCCTTCTCAAGCAACAATTTCCAAATGATTTATATGATTTGTTGATGGTCAAGGGCATATATCCTTATGATTATTACTGTTCCATGTCGAGATTCACCGATGAAACTATTCCCTCGATCGAATCGTTTTACGACAGTCTACACGATCGTAGGTGCACCCTCAATGAATACAGATTTGCTAAAAAAGTGTGGGCAGAGGGAAGGTGTAAAAATGGGATTGACTACTGCAAGTTGTATTTGTCGAGTGATGTGTTAACTTTGTTAGACATTATGTGTAAAAATACGGGCAAAAATCTATGGGGAATTCAATCTTGATTTTAGGATATTATTTTTCATCTCCTCATCAGGTAATGGACATGATCCTAAAAATTAGCGGGGAAAAAATCGGCTGATCACCGAAATCGATCAGCACCTGTTCATCGAGAGGTCAATGAGGTGGGATATACGTTTTTCACGAGGATCGTATCTTGGAAACTGATCCAACTGGAGAGAAGACGGGGACAAAATCAGATGCAGTTTTCCTTGATATGAATTCTCCCTACCCCTCGGCCATGTCCCATTATGCACTACCCTGCGATGACTATAAATGACTCAATGACCCTCAAGCCTCCAATCTCCCCAACATTAACAGTGTTGAGGAGAATGGGCCGGTTGGATGGTTTTTGAAATTGATGGGGAGATACCAGTTGAGCTTCGCGATTCAGTAAAGGATTTAGTTTTTCCATGCATCAATAGACCAGTGACTAAGGACTCTTTGAACCCCCGCAACAGACGTTTAGTCGAGGTGGACGGATTGCATTGGTCACCTTAGAAAAACAAAAACTTATTGATGACCTTCTGCCGAAAAAAAAATATTGTTGTACATCATGTGGCTTTAAAATGGATGTGCAACAACGGTTTTCAACGTCTTAAAGGTTCATAGAGCCCTCCAGTTTGGTCAAAAACCCTATCTGAAAACGTTTGTTGACACTTTTGTCAAGAAACGTTCTGAAGCGCAGATAAAAGCCGAAAAAGAAATTTATAAGCTCATTTTGAATTCGGCTTTTGGTAAAATGTGCGAGAATGTTCGCAATAGGAATCGTTGCGACGTCGTGACCGATCCCAGACAATGTGCTCGAATTATTGCCGATCCAAATTACATTTCCTTCACAATCATTGGCTCGGACATGGTACTATTGAATAGAAAAAAAAGAAGCATTGTATTTAATAAAGATATTGCTGCAGGCAGTGCGATCTTGGAGATCTCTAAAAAGATCATGTTGGAATTATACTAAAATGTGGCTAGGGTAGAGTGGCCGGAGAAGGGGCAAGTAGAGGTCTGCTACGGGGACACAGATTCTCAACTGATAAAAGTAAAAACCCCAAACCTAATTGATGATTTGGCGCACGGTGAAATCATCAGTTCGCGGATGGACTACACCAATTGGAGTGGGCTTTACCCAGAGCTAGTGAAACGTCGGGTGCCAAATCAGCTTTTATTTTTTTTTTCCAAATCAGAAACGGGAAGCGACATGATTCCCGTGGTATGTTAGTAAGTCCGAAGGTGTACTTTATACAGACACACGACGAGGAAATCAAAAAACGTTGCAAAGGAGTACCCACGCGCTATGTGGATAAGAATTTGACATGGACATCTATAGGAATTGTATTGTTCAAAATACAATTCCACACACAAAATTGTTGGCAATTCGTTCACTCAACTACAGGAACTTCACTGTAAATATAGAAAAAATTGCCATGACTACCATTTCCGACAAGGTCTATGTTTGTCAAGACGGTGTGACTACCCTCCCCCTGGGACACTATTTAACTTCCGACCGAGCCGAATGTGTAAGCCATAGGGAAAGTCTCGGTTTGAGTAAAGTCCAATAAATTTCCCAAACATTGGGTGGGGGCTCGTGGCCTTGGGGGGGGGGGGGGGCGCCTGGCCGGCCACCTAGCAGGGGGGGGGTGGGCCTTTTTACTCAGAGAAGATTTTTTTTTGTGCTTTTGTAAATATACATGTTGCATTGAAAAAAAGTGATATTATTCAAAGTGTATTTTTTTTCATTAAATGTTGTATTTATAAATAAATAAAGTATATTTATTAAAGTGCTTTTTCTAGTGCATTTTTTAAAATAAATATTTTTTATTATAAATAAAAAAAGTGTATTTTTCTTTGTTTTCTGTAAAGTGTTGTTTTTTATAATACAAGAAATATGATTCTTTATTAATTTTGTTCTCATTATTATTCTTGAACAGACTAGTAGTAATAGGGAAATTATTTAGTCATTAGACAACTATAGTCTACAGTTAGTTGTCTAGGTGAACCGTTGAAGGGAACATGTATCAGTTTAAAACACTATTCAGATCGTTTCTGTGTGGACCGTTAATGTCAGGCAAAACAACAGTCTTAACTAAAATAATTAAAAATTGCGATAAAATGTTTGTGGAAAAGCCGAAAAAATCTACTATTGTTACAGTAATTTGGCAGGAGTCATACGATAAAATAAAAGCAATTGGCATGGCGGGATTGGTGGCAGATACAATTCATACAGGGACTTGATTTTTTCAACAGTATTGAACCAAACTCTTGGCTGATTATTGACGATCTGGCTGAATTTATTGAACAATGGTCCCAGGAAATGCTGCAATTGTTCACTGTTCGCTCTCATCATGAACAGATTTCTATTACTCTTGTTCTACACAATCTCTTTCACCAGAGCAAATTTATGCGAACACTTGCATTGAACTGCACTTACTATATCATCTGCAGAGTTGTTCGTGATTCTAGCTCGCTAATAACTCTCAATAAACAAAAATCTATCCAGGCGACCCCCAAATTTCTGCTCTCAGCGTACAATCAGGCAACTAATAGACCCTACGGCCACATCCTATTGGATCTTAATCAAAATACACCCGAGGATTTGCGTGTAGTCAAAGATATTTTTGACAATAAAATTACAGTATATCTCCCTGTGAACAGTAAAAAGACCTATTAGTTGCTATCATGAAACTGAAGAAACTACATGAAAATAGACATTTATTTTCAGTTCTAAGCACTTCAAAACCCCCACTTAGGAAAGCCATACTCAAACATGGTATTGACAGTGATTTCAGTAATCTAATATCTGAACTTTGTTTAAATTTGACCGAGGGCAATGTTAAACTGCCAGAAGTAGTTAAGCAACAGGCAAAGCAACATCGTTTCCATCGTACGTACATTGGTCTCTAAAAAACAAAGGAAAGAATTTTAAAAGGAAACGACTTCTTCAGGCGGGCGGTAGCTTTTTCACACTTTTACTGCAAATAATTGTAGGACTTGTAAACAGTTTTAGCTAGAGCGAGAATGGCCAGGACCCTATAAATTGAGTCCAATAGAACTCGCTCTCTCACCCGTGGAACACTTTGAGGACAATCTGAGTAAATCACTGACAACGAGAATATTGAGGATTATAAAACCTACTTTTACTTCAAGATGCACTTCGCCAAGTGGACAAACATAAGCCCTATCGTGCGAAGGCCAGTGGTATTGATCACAAAAAAGAATCATCTCCTCAGGATTCTGCTGCTGGAACACAATTAAAGAAGGAGGAATTGGATTCAATTGTATTGAAAATTGGAAATCTAATGCCCCACTCATATCGTGAACAAAGTAAACGACTCCTAACTTATTTCATGGAAAGTGGTCAAGATCATATTCAAGTTGATGGCAATGGGAAAGGGATTATAATTCAGGGCAAGAGCTATAATCTACTTGATTTAATCTATGATATGGTTACAAATCGTAAAGGACTATTATCATTTGACGCTCATCTATACAACTTTCTAAATACATTAAACTTCCCCAAAAGCCTTTTTAGCAATAGGAAAATTCTAAAAAAATTAAATGAACATGCACCAATACCATTAAAATATGAACATGAAGAAGAAGAAGAAGATTTTAAATCAATTTTGGAAAATACTAGTACATCTATTGGAAACTTGACAATAAGGAGGAGCTTCAGCACACCACTGATAGCTAGACAAAAGCGAAGACGTTTCAAATCCACGTCACCACCACCACCAACCACCAGTATACAAAAGGTAGCGGACGTTACACTACACGTTTACATTCAAAATGGTTGAAGTTCTGAAACGTGTTTATGAAAATATTGGTGAAGTGGGGAGTTTAAGTTCCCCCACCACTCTTTCCAAAGTCACTGGTGTTCACGCTAAAAGGTGTACAAGGCTATCTACAAAATGAATCAAGTTACACTCTGCATTGAAATCATAGGCTTCGTGCTAATCTTTATCGAAAAACTAAAGCCTTTTTCCCATTGCATATAATGCAAGAAGATCTCCTAACTCTAGATGAGATTCAAAGACGTTACAATACACCGTAGAAGTACATTCTACTTGCAATCAGTGTTTTTAGTCGCTATGCATATGCCATTCCATTGCGGTCAAAGAGAGGTGTTGAAGTTGCTCAGGCCATTGAAAGTATTCTCGAACGGAATTCGTATAAAAAAAATTCAAACGAATCGTGGTAGTGAATTTGGTAATCCCCATGTTGTAAAGTACTAGCGAAATATAGCACACTGCTCTATCATAGTTAGAGCCCTATAAAGGCTGCATTGGCGGAAAAAATTGATAAGAACTATTCGACTTTTAATTTCAAGATATTGTACATTGAAAATACATCTGCTTTTATTCATTTTTTAGATAAAATCATGTTGATTTATAATCAACGACCTCATCGATCATTGTCCAATTCAACAACCCAACGAAAGTTCATCATTCTGATCATGATACAATTGACACCTTTCTTAAACAATATTCCAATGAAACGATTGTCAAGAAGAAAATTCAATGTTGGTGATACTGATCGAATTAATAGAAAACTAATGTTTTTGAAAAGGGTAATTACTTGTGGTCCACAGAACTTTTTAAAGTGGCAAAAATCCTTGACACTAAACCCATAACTTATCGTTTGCGCGATACCAAAGATGAAGAAATTCTCGGTGGCTTTTATGACTATGAACTACAAAAAATTAAAAATAATAGTGAAATCTATCAAATTGAAAAGATAATAAAGACTCGTACTCAGAGGGGTAGGAAACAGTTACTTGTTCGGTGGCTAGGATACAACTCTGATTTTGATTCTTGGATCAGTGTTGAAGATATTGACAATGCCCAATGATTTCTATGTAAACTTTTATGTCCAATGTTTCCGATCCTCTCTACAACGACTTGAATAAGACAAGTGATTTTTGGACGAAACTCTCCCCCGCCATCAAATTTGACGGCGCGTATGAAGTGGCTCTTGTTGACTGTATTCTCAAAAATACCTATGACATCCTGAGAAAGGATCGTGTGTATGATATAAAGGTTATACCATTCGATTGGTCACTCTTTGTCGACTATAAATGGGTTGAAGCACTTAAATCTAGCGAATATCCACATGTTAAATTAAAATATATTTAATACGATAATTATGACCGATTGTGTCGTACAATCAATAGAAAAATCTCATATCGTAGGAATGGTACATTCCATTTTAATTATTCAATGGAATACGATAGGATTTACATTACCTCACCTGTTGACACTGAAATAATTATTCTCAATGATAATCTGAGAGACGTTCTTGGCTTTAAACAGAATATGATCAATGGAAAAAACGCTGGCACTGTTTACGGGATGGATCAAGTTATTTTTACTAATTATCCACCTGGTTTCGCCTCGGACTCTTGCATATTTCTCTATGCATCTTTTGTGGAAACATCGAGAGTTAGCAATTCAAATGTCCCCTTCCTACGTGTTCTTGAACGAAAAACAACTTATTAACTTGTTCATCACTATAATATAAAGCATCTTCAGTATGTTCCTGTAAACACTTCGTATTTGGAACTCTATCAGTTAACCCTAAGAAGTGAATTGGGTGATCCTCTAGCAATAACAAAAGGTTTAGCAGTGATTACATGTCATTTTCGACCCATTGTCGGCGACAGCACCATCATCTAAAACGAACAATAGAAGAATTCCATTTGTCTGTCCCGATATCGATTGCTATGTTGGTGCTCTGAGTCCACGTCAAATAGGCAATGGATTGGACTACTACAAGGGGCGTACTGCAA
Source organism: Artemia sinica (assembly GCA_027921565.1). Taxonomy (NCBI): domain Eukaryota; kingdom Metazoa; phylum Arthropoda; class Branchiopoda; order Anostraca; family Artemiidae; genus Artemia; species Artemia sinica. Next base: position 46,793 of record JAPEVW010000125.1, read on the forward strand.
TGTCTGGCTATGGTCTTGGTAGCTGGTTTGCTAGGCTATTTCGTTCTGCACTACCCCTTGCCAGGAAATATCTTGTACATGCTGCATCAAATTTTGCTGTCTTAACACTACAGGACTGGGTGTCGGGTAAGAACTTCAAGGAGAGTGTTAAGGAAAATATTAGATCTTCAGCAAGAGCCGTTGGTGAGCAATTAAAATCTCGGCAAAAATGGGAGGGATTGAAAAGGATGTGTGCACGTCATTCACTCATCAGTCTGTACCCAGGCGGGAAGCGAAGGACATCAACAAGGACTTTGAGAAATAAAACAACCAGAAAACAAACCAATAAGAAGAAGAAGAAGAAAAAGAAAAAGACTGTTAGATCAAAGAAGGATTTCTTCTCTTAAGACGACTTATGTCCCCCACAAGGAATCACTTCCATCAATCAGTTCCTCATTGAATCTATTCAATGCCGAAAATGTTGATGTCAGTGTCAAGTATGGCTACTATGAACAATTTCACCCCCAACAACCCCTCTCGGAAAATATGCACTTTCAAATATTTCCAATGAAGACTATTTCATTGATTTGTCATCAAAATTTATTGATTGAAATGTTGCGATGAAGAAAAAGTCAGATAATACAACTCCAACTGTTGCCGATGGTCTCTCCTATGAAAACTGTATTCTACACAACCTATTCAAACAAATTAATGTATTTTTTAATGGAACATTGGTGAGCACTAGCAATAATTTATCCAACTATGCGAGCTACATAAAATTTATGATAATGACACCAAAGGCATACACGGAGTTGAGAGGACAATCATTGGGCTATGAATATCGATAAGGTGTTGATACTGACGACGAGTTGACTACTGCAGTGAGCCAGGAGTATCATCTGGTTGGAAAATTTAATCATGAGATATTCAATATATCCCAATGGTTACCCCCCAATGTCAAGATTGACATAAAGCTACAGCTGACCCCATCGAATTTCATTTTGAGAAAAACACTTCCTGCAGCACCCGATGCAAATGTCATTATCACATCGACAATTCTCCACGTCCGAAAACAACAGGTTATGAGCTCTGTTGCATTGGCAGTGGAAAATCTAAGAGCCAATGGCAACAGCATTAAACTTCTTGTCCCCCATACGATCACCAATCAACGTCACATTGCCACCGGCTCTCGTAGCTATAGCGATTCATCATTTACCAATGGAGAAATCCCATCAAAATTGGCTTTGGACTTTGTGAAGAGTGGTAGTGCCGTTGGATCCTGGACTCAATCCCCCCATGATTTTAATTTTTTCGGTCTATCTAGCCTTGTGTGCAAAGTGAATGGTATTCCACTGTACACTCTATCATTTGACAAAAAATCCTATAGAACTCTGTGCGAGTTGACCATGCAATCCCTAGATCATGACTCTCAACTATTTGAAAATGGAATAACCGATTCAATGTTTTCAAAAAATCATGGTGTAATTGTTTTGGACCTGTCGGGGACTCAGGATATGAGCATAGTACTAACAAGGAATATACGTTTAGAGTGTACATTTGCCGATGCTTTGACTGAGAGTATCACGCTAATATCATTGAGTCACCACCCACACCCGACGGCAGTGTTCTACTAGACCTAGCACCATGAACACAAACCAAATAATCATCCTATTTAGTATGGATCCATACATGTCCCAGTACAAGTCCTATTGCATACCTTCGGAGTTCATTAAAAAAAAATTCCAAGTGTTAACAATACCCTAATCATTGTTAATAGCAGTCCATCGACTTTGAAGACAGGCCATTGGCTATGCATCTATGCATTTAACGACTAAGACATGGGCTTTCACGCATTACTTTTTTTCATGTTCAGATGTCGTGGCTATACCTACAAGCAGTTTCTCGATATCTACTTTGACTTACCTCGATTGAACGACTTTCTAGTGGAAAATAAACTTACAAGCGTGTTTAATATTGATTTTAGTGCCCTACGAATAAAATGTTCTAAAAATGTAAATAATAATAATAATATTTTTTATTTTATAATTCTATAATGAAAATTTAAGCCTTACGGCCTTTATTATAGACAAAGATGTAGAATTGCCTCTGATTGATGTTTACATTAAAAAGTGTTGTTTAAGCTACTTTAAAAAGTCTAGAGGCAAGCCTTTTTACGCCTATAAATAAATCAACAAACATAGGAAAACAAACGTTTAATGTCGGTCAAACTTACCATGCAATTAAAGCAGAGTCTAATTAACCATAGTTTCCACACAATTACCATCCATTCGTGAAAAAACAATAGACAGCGATTGCATGGAAACGTTGCAGTTAATCCACAAATAAACATACATCCATGATTTTTGTTCTAGCGAAAATAAAAATTCAAATTTTTGCGGATAGGAGTTTTTAGCCTCAAAAGCGCAATTTTCTGATACATTGATCCTGATGGTGTGAAATGAAGCCCACAAATATTGGGATCTGGATCATATGATTTAACAAATTGACTTCTTTTAATAAACCTCTCAATGGGTCGTCTGAAAAATATGCTATTATTTGTCTGATAATAAACCCCTGTGTTGTCCCTCTCTCACTGTGTTGTCTGAATAATAAATCCCTTTGTCTAAAAAAATGTTAATACGGATCTGAAAATCCTAATTAACATGTTTTTCAAATTTTTGGCTTCTGGCACAAATAAAAAATTCCAAATTTTTGCAGATAGGAGCTTGAAACCTTTGGGGTGTAATTCTCTGATACGCTGAATCTGATGGTAAAAAATGAAGACTGCAAATATCAAGTAACCCACAGCTACCTTTTGAACCCTATGATAAATCATCTTCATAAAATAACGGTCAACTAACACAATATCTTCATTTTATTTCTTGCTAGAAAATTTATTTTTCAACGTGATTTTGTAAATATAATTTTGATTTTTTTTTATTTTTGCTTGAAAAATACTACTTACCAAAAATACCAGATTAATTTTGTTATTCTGTTCTTTTCTTGAGAAAAAGGAGCAGATCTAAAATTGAAGAACCAAGTACAATTTAGCATGCAACATTGTGCGTGAATTTACTGGAGCATAATCAGTTAACTCTAGGTGAATAATCCTTTAGTTTATGTATGCCTTTTCTTATCTACTAATTAATTTTTTTATTTTACCCAAGTGCAAACTATTAAATTTTATATTCTTTTTAAAGCCGAATAATATCAAAATGAGGACAAAAAAAACTTACTGTCTTATTTGTTCTAATTCAGCGCCGGACTTTTTCGCATAGTCTTTTTTGTTTAGTCTTTCGACAGTCCTTCGAATATGATCAATCCTTTCCTGCAAACTCCAATCAGAATATTTCTGCTCAACATCGATCTGCATCGATCGAACATCGATCTGCTCACCTAAAATAAAAAATAAAACTTCTTCGGAATATAAATCTTTAAAAATCAATTAAATTTTCAATTGGTAATTGGATTGCTGAACGTATTTCAAAATATATTTTTGTATAAACCATGAACAATAAAGACAAAATAAACAAAAATAGATACATTTTAGAGAATTACTGTAAGTGAGTTGGACTAAATGCCATTCATTCAACATACTGAGAAGTTGAAAATACACGTAATAATTCAAAAATTTACTTTAAATGCCTTCTAAGAATCGCTTACTTGCATCATTCATAAATACAAACTATTAAACGGTTTCCCCTCCTCTTATCTCTTATCCCCTTCTGATGAACAAATATAGACCATAGCCAAAATTTTTTATAGGCCACTCAATAAATTTTTAATATTACAACTCATTTCTTCCTGCTCCTTGTTTACTGTTTAATTTTAATTTAATAAGCAGAAAAGATTTGTGTGATTAGAAATTTGTTGAATGTATAATTTTATGGTAAATGTACAAAAGCTTCCATAACTGAGGCAAAGCAGGATGAATACACTACTTGATGCTCATTCTAACCTGCAATCATACCTCCCCCATATGGTCCCATTTATAGCTCTAGGATATAAGTGTTTTACAAGACTAAGAAAACACTTAAACAACAAAGCTCTTAAGGGCCCACTGGTTTGTCCACAAGTCCCATGAGTTGCTAACCTTCTCCCAGTAATGGGTTAAATTGCATGGTGATGCAGAACACCGTCGCGGGAGGATCCTCTATAGGAGGACAACTGTGGCTGGGCGTAAGATCCAGATCTATGGACAACGGCCTCTGCAAAGGTCTGCCTCGACGTTTTCGGGGTACCTGCAAGACTGGGGACCTTGCGGTCAACTCTATTCCCACTTGAGGAGTGGCACCCCTCGAGGAAATTACAGCCTAGTAAATGACACAGCATTCGTACGGGATTCTAACTAATGACAATTCTTCTGGGCTTGGTATGTTTTGATGGGCGTCTTTGGGCTGAAAAACCTCTTCCTAGCTAATTTATCTATTATGGGTTGCCTCCCAGTAGTAGCATAATATTTGTAGGCATGAATATATATGAGTCGGAGGTAATAGGCTTGAGACTGTCTGTGCAGGATTTCGACTCTTGTTGATAGAAGAGCATCGCCAAGTGCTGAAAACCATGTTTTGACCAAGATGGGCCCAGGATTGCACAAAGCCTCCATTCATGGAGGTCCCAGGGACTTCTTGCTGTCCGGTTCTAAGCCGGCTTAAGCATTTCGGTATAGACTTGAGAAGATATGTGATCCCCGTCCTGCAATGGTATCCGGGATCATTGCTTTTCCTGAGGCGAAAATAATTTCAATGATTTAAAGAACATGAAAATTGGAACTTGGAATGTTACGAAATTAAAAAATGACTATCGTATCGACATTTTGACTGACGAATTCAGACGATTCGAACTGGATTTATAACGAGTTTCAGGTACTCATATCCCAGGGGTAGGAAGCATGAAATTAGGTGAAATATAATTTGTTTACTCAGGCCGGAAGGATGGGGTACATAGACAGGGAGTAGGGCTCATGATGAATAAGGAAGCTGCTAAGTCTTGTTTAGGCTGGGAAGGTATTAATAATAGAATACTAATTGCTCATTTTATGACTAGAAAGTTCAGGGTATGAGTTATAGTAGTATACGCCCCTGTAGAACCGACTGACGGAGATACTAGTGACTCAGATGAATTTTACTTACAGTTACAGGAGCAAATAGACAAGGTCCCAGGTAGAAATATGATGTTATTACTGGAAGATTTTAACGCCCAGGTTAGTAGAAATAGGGATAGATGGTATCCCAGCTTAGGTAAATTTGGTGTAGGAAAAGAAAACAGTAATGGATAGAGACTTTTGCAATTTTGTAGGTATAACAATCTAGTTATAACCAATACGGTGATTGGTCATAAAATAGCTCATAAGTTAACATGGTATTCACGTGATGGTAAAACAGCAAACCTTATTTATTATGTTATAGTAAACCGAAGACTGGCAGGATCAATACAAGATACTAGGGTATATAGGAGTGCTGTTATTGATGTTAAAAGTAAAGATCACCATCTAGTAGTGTCAAGGGTTAATTTAAAGCTGAAATATAGAAAGGGTAACTACCTCCCGGGAAGTTATGATGTTATTAGACTCAAGGATGAGAATTTGAGAGAAACTTTCGAGGAACAGTTGAATACTAGACTTGAGAATTTAAAATTTGATAATGTGGAAGATGGTTGGAATAATTTTAGAAAAATAATTTGTGAAGTTGCTGAAGGCGTATTAGGGAAGAAAGCTAGAACTGCAGCTATGAACATTAGTGAAAAAGCTTTATATTTAATAGAATGGAGAAAGGACTTGTACAAGAATTATCTGAGTGATAGATCGTATGAAAAAAAAAGATATGTAAAGAAAGTGGAGAAAGCATTAAAATATGAACTAAGGAGGTGTGAAGTGAAGGCCAAGGATAAAATTGCCGAGGATCTGGAAGATGCAGCTAGACGGGATAATAGTAAAATATTGTACTGGCACGTTAACAAATTGTGAGGGAGTAGTCATTCCGGACTTGTCTCAGTTAAAGATAGGAATGGGGTGGCAATTAACGATAAGGAAAAAACTAAAGCGAGATAGGCCGAACATTTTGAGAACTTGCTTAACCGAGATAGAGTTGCAGGAAAAAATATAGAGGAAAATGAAAATTTTTGTGATACCTTGGATGCGAAGGAAGATTTATTTTGTGAGGAGGAATTAGCAACAGTACTAAAAGGATTAAAGAATAATAAGGCTCTAGGTGCTGATAGGGTGGTAAATGAGTTTCTTAAATATGGTGGCTCTGAGGTTAGAAATAAGTTATTGAAGATTATGAATATGATTTTTGAAAAAGGGGAAGTACCTAACGATTTTAGTAAAACCTTAATTAAGCCACTTTATAAGAAAGGTGATAAAAGTAAGTGTGGTAATTATCAAGGCACTAGTTTGGTCTCCGTAGGCAGCAAATTACTTAGTAATTTGATACTTTTTAGACTGAGAGATGCCGTAGACTAAGTTTTAAGAGAGGATGTTTCGACCAAATATTCACTCTTAGGCTAATAATTGAGAAGTGCCTGAGTTTTCAAACACCTTTGGTCCTCAGTTTTATAGATTATGAGCAAGCGTTTGATTCTGTTGACAGAAGAGCTTTAGTAAAGGTTTTATCCTTGTATGGTATACCAGACAAATACATTAAAGTGATTAGTGCTATGTACGAGAATAACACTGCTGCGGTTAAGGTAGGAAATGAGGTTAGCAGCTGGTTTTGTATTAAATCAGGAGTTAAGCAGGGTTGTGTTCTATCCCCCTTTATATGGGTTATTTTGATGGGTTTTGTTTTAAGGAGCACAGGAAAGGCAATGGGAGACCACGGAATCAAATGGGGAGGAAAAAGTCTCTTGGACTTGGATTATGCTGATGATTTAATCATCCTAGATGAAAGTGTGAGCAAAATGAATGAAGTTTTAGAGATTTTGCGAGTTCAGGGTGCTAGAATTGGTTTGAAAATTAATGTTAGGAAGACTATGTCACAAAGGCTATGAATAAGTAAAGATGAAAAGGTGACGTTGGGTAATGAAAAGATTGATCAGGTGGGCAGCTTCACTTACCTTGGTAGTATTATAAGTAAAGATGGTGGGAGCAGTGAAGATGTTAATAATATTATAGCCAAGGCTCAGGATGTTTTTTCACACTTAAACAAAGTCTGGAAGAATAGGAAGATAAGTCTGCAAACTAAGATTAGAATATTAGAAGCTACAGTGATGACAGTGGTCAAATATAGCTCTGAAGCATGGACGCTCCGAAAAGCGGATGAAGATTTGCTAGATGTTTTCCAGAGAAATTGCTTAAGGATTGTTCCGGGTACCCAGCTGACTGACCGTATTTCAAACGATAGGCTATACGAAAAATGTGGTTCAATACCGCTCTCTAGGGCTATAATGAAAGGAAGCTTGAGGTGGTTAGGGCACGTTGTGCGGATGAAGGATGACATATTGCCGAAGATTGTTCTTTTTGGCCAACCATTTAGGGCTAAACGGAAAACAGGTCGTCCCCGTTTGGGGTGGGAGGACATCATAAAGAAAGATTTAAAGGAAATGGGAACTTCGTGGGCGGGTGTAAAAAGGGAGGCTTTGAATACATTGGGGTGGAAGAGGAGCGTGCGTAGCTGTGTTGGCCTCAGGAGGCCTTGTGCTGCGGTGAGTTGTTAGTAGTAGTAGTTGTAGTTGCACATTCTAGGTCGACGCGAAACCATTTTTTGGCTTTTCATGTCAATTTTTTCTGTTTTTTTCTAGAAAAAATAAATCTAATATTCGTTTTTCTGTATATGAAGTATCGTCCTTATATAAAATGAAGAACTGAGCCTGAAAATGGAAGCAAATCTGATGTACAATGTACCAGAAAAAAGTTTCATAATTATCAATATGTGATTTCAACCTTTTCATTGTTGTGACCCCTTTTTCGCCATGCTACCAGAAGGCAACTATTCTGACATAAAATGATGAGTTGAGCTCAAACTCAAATTAACCTGATGTAATGTCTACTAGAAAACCCGTATCATATTCATCAATATGCACTTTTTTCATTTTCATTGCCATGTTTCTTTTAGCCCTTATTGTCCACCAATTCGTCCATTGTTGGTCAGACAAGAGGGCTGATGAGTTATGGTGGGCTTCGGTTAGAAGACCAGTTAACGCACAGAAGGCAGCTACAGCACTTTATTACCTTCATAAGCAATAGATTATATCAGCGTTTCGTCACACACTTTGTCCAATTGATTTCCCGGATAAAGCCGTACGCTAAATAGCACAGTTTATAGAATTATCCAGTATGACCATTCTCTATCTCACCCATTATAAAAACCTGGACCGGGTTGCGAGTGCTCCGGAGAACGTTTTTGCAGATATAAACATAGGCGAAGTCAGATTAGCGGGAATGTGGGTTAGTCTGTTTCCGATTGTTTCCAACAAAGTGCATGGAAACAATCGGAAACAGACTAACCCGCATTCCCGCTAATGCAGAAATAAATGGGAGGAGTTTTTTGTTCGCACCGAGAACGAAGACCAGAAATGATCTGCGATAAGCTTACTGTCTATAAACTGTGCTAAATAGTCACAATAGAAAATTCCTCCAAGTAATCAATTATTTAGTAACGTTAATAACCGTGTGTGATATCATGCCATCTATAGATATAAAAAAGTCATTCGATGTGTCCACTACCTAACAAGCTAAAAATGTTTCACTGCGAATGTTTTCCTTTTCCATTGACTTGATATTTAAAGGTAAGAGATTATTTTTGTTTGTTTCATCATTTCAACCAAAGATCAGTCTGAAATAGTAAACTATTGTATTCAACCTTACGTAGTAAAATTTTTGGAAATTTATATCAACGAAATGTTTTGTAAAAAATAGCGGGATTCGTCGATAGGAAGAGACTGGAGTTGCTCCAATACAGAACCTCAAAACTTTGCTCCCAATACTCCGAAATGGTGTCCGTACTGCGAAATTTCTTAAGAGCCGAACGATCTGGGTCATTGAGTCTCCACTTAAATCAACCTGATCAGGCAGCATCTGGGCACAACAAATACACAAAATCCTGCCAGCTTTACATCCAGTGAATGGTCAAACTCCAGGAAACCCATCCTGCCGTTTTTCAAGCCTTCTAGAATGGGACGCATGTGATCAGACATTCTGATAGATTCTGAGCTGGGCTCTCTATGGATCTTGTCATTGAGCAGGAGTTTATGCGTTGTCTCAAAACGTACTGGTAGCCTTACGGAAGGAACTGGTGTGACAGAGGTTCAAAGGTCTTTATGGGTTCTGTCTTGACCAGTCTGCTCTGCACTAAATCTTCTGATGGAGGGTATGTCACACGTTTTCTATGGAACTAGTGAACAACATAAGGAAATGTCCGGAGTGAGGCAGCTAAGAGACTGTAAAGATACCCAGATCTTTATCGATTTCCAAGAAAAAGGATCGCCATTTAATGGGTATCTTCAACTAAGAAACATCACCAACGGTCTGACAGCCTACGAATCTGCCAAAGTTGATTTCGCTAGAGATCTAGGCCTAAAAATCATTGACTCCATGTCTGGAAAGCTGGTTGCTGATTTTGTGTTTTGACAAAAATAACATACAGTTCAAATTACTAAAAAGCAGAATTGAGGTGGAGATTGCCTATCTTCTTTTGCAGAGATTCATCACACTAACAAAGAGGATCAATCTCGCGGAATCCGAGTATTTTCAACACAAACTGTGCTCCTACCAGGTATTACTTTTTGACAGTTCTTAAATTCTCCAGTCTCCATACAAGCCAGAGTTTGTCAAGGCTACAGCACAAGCTAGCAATCTTGAGGAACACTCTACTCCTCTTCCCAACAGCATTCGATATATGATCGACTGTGGAGCTCCTCTGTAGAGACTTCTATGGGCCAAAAACGAACAATGTTCTGAAATCCTTAACCCTCATGCTACTTACTTGACCAAAAAGTATCCATCTGCCACTATTGTGTTAGACGGTTACGAAGGCTGAGCTACCGTAAAAGATATGGTCTAGTCGAAGAGGAGTCGTATAATTTGCTGTGAGATTTTTTTCACATTAGATATGCAACTGATGGAAGGTTGAGCTCCTGTCCTGCAAGAAAAACAAGGCCAGGTTTATCTGCGCGTTGACTGTTTATCTCCGATCAAAGGGCTTCGTCTTAGTCCAGGCACCAAGTGATGCAGATGTCCCAATTGTGCAAGCTGGTGTTGATTCTTTTCGGTATTACGACACTGCCATTATTGGAGATGATACTGATCCTTTGGTTCTATTGTGTTATCATGGTGATCTATCAAGCAAGAAACTATTCTTTGTACCTTAGCCAAAATCGAACAAAGTCTCTGAATATGGGATATTTGCAAACTGAAAGAAAAGCTGGGCCAAGAGACATGCCATCTGATTCTTTTTGCTCAGGCCATCTTAAGCTGTGACTCTACTTCATGGATTCACAGTGTGAGAAAAGGCCTTACTTGTAAGAAGCAAATGTAAAATACCAATTTTCATAAAGAAGCTGCAGTTTTCAGGCTAAATTCAGCTTCGATAGAGGAAGTAAGGGTTGCCGGAGAAGACGCTCTGCTCATGATATGTTAATTATCAAAAGGGGATAATCTGATTGAACTCCAAAGGGAAGTTTTTAAATAGAAGGTGACTACTGCTAGCACGTTCGTCAATCCAGAACAATTACCATCAGCCTCTGATGCGGCTGAATTCCACAGTTACAAGGTTTTCTACTAATTTCATTTATGGAGTCGAGATTTTGGGTCTGAAATTAACGCCGAGGAATGGGGTGGGTAAAATAAAGATGACTTTTTGTATCCATTGACTACTGACGTACTACCAGCCCCTTGTCTGCACACGAAAATCGTGAATTGCTCCTGCCAACTGTAATGTATCTCAACGAGATGTAACTGCTTTAGAACAACTTAGCTTGCATATCACCGTGTAAAACGTGTAAAGGGACAATATGTTCTAACTCTCCAAGAATAAAAAGCTATAAAGATGAAGAAAACGTCGAAGCTTAGATACGTGAATCAAAAAAATAAGTTGTGAATACTAGCTGGAGTTTGATTCTGTCTTTCAATTGTTCAGGAAGTTAATTTGATAATTTTATCAGTTGCGAAGACTATTCAGTGTGTTGATAATAGTTTATTCTAAGAGGGATATGAAATGTCGGCCGCTGAAAACTAGTTTCATAGATGATTTACCTTTTCTAATACTTATTATGTTTTAAATAAACATTACTTAATAATATACATTTAATAAACATTAATAATAAACATTTCTTTATAATAAGTTTTAATAATGTAATAATAAACATTACAATTAAATTTTTAAAGCCGACCCATCAGGTGATGGAGCCAGCGACGATCAGATTCAGGCTAACTAATAATTAGATCTCAAAACCGACAATTTAGCCAGCAAAAAATGGTCTGGTAGAAAAGGATGGGGTCACGACGACAAAAAGTGTTAAAAGTCTCGCATTAATGATTATGAAACTTTTTCTTTATACTGTACATGAATTCAAGGAAAACGAAGAATTACCGGTACTTAATTTTTTGTTAGGAAAGTGGGAAAACTGACACGATTCGCAAAAAACACTAGTTTTTTGCGTCGACCTAGGAAGTACAACCTCGGATAGGTTATTCAGCTTTTTTCCCCTCTATAACATGATGTAAAAGTCGTTTCTGTTGCCATTTGTTTCTACCAACAATCGACGAATTGGTGGACAATAAGTGCTAAAATAATCAGTTCTAAGCGCTAAAATGTCAAATGAAAATGAAAAAGTGCATATTGATGAATATGAAACAGGTTTTCTAGTAGACATTACACCAGGTTAATTTGATTTTTGGGTTTAGCTCATCATTTTATGTCAGAATAGTTGCCTTCTGATAGTATGATGAAAAGAGGTCACTAGGATGAGAAGGGTAAACCAAATATTGATGACTACGAAACTTTCTTATGGTACATTTAAATCAAATTTACTTTTATTTTCATACTCAGCTCTTCATTTTATACCGGGATGATACTTCATATACAGAAAAAGGAACATTTACCAACAGCTCATTTTTTTTGAAAAAACTGAAAATATTTACACAAAAAGGAAAAAAAGTAGTTTTACGTTGACCTAGAATATGCAAATTTGGATATTTTTTTTTGTTTTTTTCTACTATTTGGTGTAAAAATAATTTTTGTTGCAGTTCTTTGGGGTCAAACTCTAGTTTGCGTGTACCATTTGCGTCCTCATTGAAGCAATTCTATTTGCTTCTGCGGTGCTCAGTCACAGTGCCGACAATTGCATATATTGTCTTGTTTCATTGTTTTGTTTCTTGGTTTCGGATCTTGCTTGGTTTTAGGTTGTTCTAGTTTTATCTTTGTTTTCTCAGCGATGAAGACATCTTGTTTCGTAGAGGTGAAATATATAAAGAAAGAAATAATCAAATTATTTTTTTTTGGTCAAATGAAAATTCTGAAGAAGAACACAAAGCAAATCTTTTGAATTGAAAATTGCTTCTCTTTTTCAGCGCGAACAAAAAATATGTTCAAGGAAAATACCAAAAAAAAGAGAAAGAAAGAAAGAAAGTAAACGTGGTATAGAAAGTAAAAAAAATAAAAACTAATGAGCAAGACGAAAATTAGATTCTCTTGATTTTTCAAATTCATTTTGAATTTTTTTTCGTTGAAATGCAAGAGTTGGAATATTTCATTAGTGTTTTGTCGTGGTTTACCTTGTCATAGTTACATTCTCTTGATTTTTCAAAATTAATTTTGGATTTTTTCGTTGAAATGCAAGAGTTGGAATATTTCACAAGTGTTTTGTCCTGGTTTACCATGTCACAGTTACATTCTCTTGATTTTCCAGTATCAGATTGATTAAATTCTATATCAGCATCCATTTCGGGATAAAATTGACAAAATCTAAGTATCAGAGTAAATAATTAATTTTTTATCAACATCTTTTATCAGTTACAACAATTATAATTAACAAAATCTAAATATCACAGTGAATAAATGCTTTTTCAGCATCCTTTGTCGGATATTTTGAATAAAATATGCAAAGTTGACATAGATTTATTTCATTTTTTAAGGTTAATTTAGACGAGGTTACGTGCACGCACGTAACCATTTCTTGAAAAATCTTGCATTTCTTGAAAAATCAAGAGAATGTAACTGTGACAAGGTAAACCACGACAGAACACTAATGAAATATTCCAACTCTTGCATTTTAATGAAAGACATCCAAAATGAACTTTGAAAACAATCAAGAGAATGTAACTGTGAAAAGGTAAACCGCAACAAAACACTACTGAAATATTCCAACTCTTGCATTTCAAGAAAGAAATTCAAAATGAACTTTGAAAATCAAGAGAATGTAACTGTGACAAGGTAGACCACAACAAAACACCACTTAAATATATTCCAACTCTTGCATTTCAACGAAAGAAATTCAAAATGAACTTTGAAAAATCAAGAGAATGTAACTGTGACAAGGTAAACCACAACAAAACACCACTTAAATATATTCCAACTCTTGCATTTCAATGAAAGAAATCCAAAAATGAACTTTGAAAAATCAAGAGAATGTAACTGTGACAAGGTAAACCACAACAAAACACCACTTAAATAAATTCCAACTCTTGCATTTCAACGAAAGAAATTCAAAATGAACTTTGAAAAATCAAGAGAATGTAACTGTGACAAGGTAAACCGCGACAAAACAATACTGAAATATTCCAACTCTTGAATTTCAACGAAAGAAATTCAAAATGAACTTTGAAAAATCAAGAGAATGTAACTGTGACAAGGTAAACCACAACAAAACACTACTGAAATATTCCAACTCTTGCATTTCAAGAAAGAAATTCAAAATTGACTTTGAAAATAAAGAGAATGTAACTGTGACAAGGTAAACCACGACAAAACACTACTGAAATATTCCAACTCTTGCATTTCAACGAAAGAAATTCAAAATGAACTTCGAAAAATCAAGAGAATGTAACTATGACAGGGTAAACCACGACATACCACTACTGAAATTTTCCTACTCTTGCATTTCAACGAAAGAAATCCAAAATGAACTTTTAAAAATCCAGAGAATGTAACTGTGACAATGTAAAGCACAACAAAACAGTACTGAAATATTCCAACTCTTGCATTTCAACAAAAGAAATACAAAATGAACTTTGAAAAATCAAGAGAATGTAAGTGTGACAATGTAAAGCACAATAAAACACTACTGAAATATTCCAACTCCTGCATTTCACGAAAGAAATCCAAAATGAACTTTGAAAAATCAAGAGAATGTAACTGTGACAAGGTAAACCACAACAAAAGACTACTGAAATATTCCAAATCTTGCATTTATACGAAAGAAATCCAAAATGAGCTTTGAAAAATCAAAAGAATAAAACTGTGACAAGGTAAACCACAGCAAAACACTACTAAAATATTCCAACTCTTGCATTTCACGAAAGAAATTTAAATGAACTTTGAAAAATCAAGAGAAGGTAACTATGACAGGGCGAACCACAACAAAACACTACTTAAATATTCAAACTCTTGCATTTCAATGAAAGAAATTCAAAATGAAGTTTGAAGAATCAAGAGAATGTAGCTGTGACAAGACCACGACAAAAGACTACTGAAATATTCCAATTCTTGCATTTCAACGAAAGAAATCCAAATTGAACTTTGAAAAATCCAGAGAATGTAACTGTGGCAATGTAAAGCAAAACAAAGCACTACTGAAATATTCCAACTCTTGCATTTCACAAAAGAAGCCCAAAATGAACTTTGAAAAATCCAGAGAATGTAACTGTGACAAGGTAAACCACAACTAAACACTCCTGAAATATTCCAACTCTTGCATTTCAACGAAAGAAATTCAAAATGAGCTTTGAAAAATCAAGAGAATGTAACTGCGACAAGGTAAACCACAGCAAAACACTACTGAAATATTCCAACTCTTGCATTTCACGAAAGAAATCCAAAATGAACTTTGAAAAATTAAGAGAATATAACTGTGACAAGGTAAACCACAACAAAACACTACTGAAATATTCCAACTCTTGCATTTCAACGAAAGCAATTCAAAAGGAACTTTGAAAAATCAAGAGAATGTAACTGTGACAAGGTAAACCGCGACAAAACAATACTGAAATATTCCAACTCTTGAATTTCAACGAAAGAAATTCAAAATGAGCTTTGAAAAATCAAGAGAATGTAACTGTGACAAGGTAAACCACAACAAAACACTACTGAAATATTCCAACTCTTGCATTTCAAGAAAGAAATTCAAAATTGACTTTGAAAATAAAGAGAATGTAACTGTGACAAGGTAAACCACGACGAAACCCTACTGAAATATTCCAACTCTTGCATTTCAACGAAAGAAATTCAAAATGAACTTCGAAAAATCAAGAGAATGTAACTATGACAGGGTAAACCACGACAAACCACTACTGAAATTTTCCTACTCTTGCATTTCAACGAAAGAAATCCAAAATGAACTTTTAAAAATCCAGAGAATGTAACTGTGACAATGTAAAGCACAACAAAACAGTACTGAAATATTCCAACTCTTGCATTTCAACAAAAGAAATACAAAATGAACTTTGAAAAATCAAGAGAATGTAACTGTGACAATGTAAAGCACAATAAAACACTACTGAAATATTCCAACTCTTGCATTTCACGAAAGAAATCCAAAATGAACTTTGAAAAATCAAGAGAATATAACTGTGACAAGGTAAACCACAACAAAACACTACTGAAATATTCCAACTCTTGAATTTCAACGAAAGAAATTCAAAATGAGCTTTGAAAAATCAAGAGAATGTAACTGTGACAAGGTAAACCACAACAAAACACTACTGAAATATTCCAACTCTTGCATTTCAAGAAAGAAATTCAAAATTGACTTTGAAAATAAAGAGAATGTAACTGTGACAAGGTAAACCACGACGAAACACTACTGAAATATTCCAACTCTTGCATTTCAACGAAAGAAATTCAAAATGAACTTCGAAAAATCAAGAGAATGTAACTATGACAGGGTAAACCACGACAAACCACTACTGAAATTTTCCTACTCTTGCATTTCAACGAAAGAAATCCAAAATGAACTTTTAAAAATCCAGAGAATGTAACTGTGACAATGTAAAGCACAACAAAACAGTACTGAAATATTCCAACTCTTGCATTTCAACAAAAGAAATACAAAATGAACTTTGAAAAATCAAGAGAATGTAACTGTGACAATGTAAAGCACAATAAAACACTACTGAAATATTCCAACTCCTGCATTTCACGAAAGAAATCCAAAATGAACTTTGAAAAATCAAGAGAATGTAACTGTGACAAGGTAAACCACAACAAAACACTACTGAAATATTCAAAATCTTGCATTTCAACGAAAGAAATCCAAAATGAGCTTTGAAAAATCAAAAGAATAAACTTTGACAAGGTAAACCACAGCAAAACACTACTAAAATATTCCAACTCTTGCATTTCACGAAAGAAATTTAAATGAACTTTGAAAAATCAAGAGAAGGTAACTATGACAGGGCGAACCACAACAAAACACTACTTAAATATTCAAACTCTTGCATTTCAATGAAAGAAATTCAAAATGAAGTTTGAAGAATCAAGAGAATGTAGCTGTGACAAGACCACGACAAAAGACTACTGAAATATTCCAACTCTTGCATTTCAACGAAAGAAATCCAAATTGAACTTTGAAAAATCAGAGAATGTAACTGTGGCAATGTAAAGCAAAACAAAGCACTACTGAAATATTCCAACTCTTGCATTTCACAAAAGAAGCCCAAAATGAACTTTGAAAAATCCAGAGAATGTAACTGTGACAAGGTAAACCACAACTAAACACTACTGAAATATTCCAACTCTTGCATTTCAACGAAAGAAATTCAAAATGAGCTTTGAAAAATCAAGAGAATGTAACTGTGACAAGGTAAACCACAGCAAAACACTACTGAAATATTCCAACTCTTGCATTTCAACGAAAGAACTCCAAAATGAACTTTGAAAAATCAAGAGAACATAACTGTGACAATGTAAAGCACAATAAAACACTACTGAAATATTCCAACTCTTGCATTTCACGAAAGAAATCCAAAATGAACTTTGAAAAATTAAGAGAATATAACTGTGACAAGGTAAACCACAACAAAACACTAGTGAAATATTCCAACTCTTACATTTCAACGAAAGAAATTCAAAATGAGCTTTGAAAATTCAAGAGAATGTAACTGTTACACGGTAGGCCACAGCAAAACACTACTGAAATATTCCAACTCTTGCATTTCACGACAGAAATTCAAATGAACTTTGAAAAATCAAGAGAATGTAACTGTGACAGGGTAAACCACAACAAAACACTACTGCAATATTCAAACTCTTGCATTTCAACGAAAGAAATTCAAAATGAGCTTTGAAAAATCAAAAGAATGTAACTGTGACAAGGTAAACCACAGCAAAACACTACTAAAATATTCCAACTCTTGCATTTCACGAAGGAAATTCAAATGAACTTTGAAAAATCAAGAGAATGTAACTATGACAGGGTAAACCACAACAAAACACTACTGAAATACTCAAACTCTTGCATTTCAATGAAAGAAATTCAAAATGAAATTTGAAAAAGCAAGAGAATGTAGCTGTGACAAGACCACGACAAAAGACTACTGAAATATTCCAATTCTTGCATTTCAACGAAAGAAATCCAAATTGAACTTTGAAAAATCCAGAGAATGTAACTGTGGCAATGTAAAGCAAAACAAAGCACTACTGAAATATTCCAACTCTTGCATTTCACAAAAGAAACCCAAAATGAACTTTGAAAAATCCAGAGAATGTAACTGTGACAAGGTAAACCTCAACAAAACACTACTGAAATATTCCAACTCTTGCATTTCAACGAAAGAAATTCAAAATGAGCTTTGAAAAATCAAGAGAATGTAACTGTGACAAGATAAACCACAGCAAAACACTACTGAAATATTCCAACTATTGCATTTCACGAAAGAAATTCAAATGAACTTTGAAAAATCATGAGAATGTAACTATGACAGGGTAAACCACGACAAAACACGAATGAAATATTCCAACTCTTGCATTTCAACGAAAGGAATCCAAAATGAACTTTGAAAAATCAAGAGAATGTAACTATGACAGGGTAAACCACAACAAAACACTACTGAAATATTTCAACTCTTACATTTCAACGAAAAAAATTCAAATTGAACTTTGAAAAATCAAGAAAATGTAACTGTGACAAGGTAAACCACAACAAAACACTACTGAAATATTCCACTCTTGCATTTCACGAAAGAAATTTCAAATGAACTTTGAAAAATCATGAGAATGTAACTATGACAGGGTAAGCCACGACAAAACACGAATGAAATATTCCAACTCTTGCATTTCAACGAAAGGAATCCAAAATGAACTTTGAAAAATCAAGAGAATGTAACTGTGATACGGTAAAGAACGACAAAACACTACTGAAATATTCCAACTCTTGCATTTAAACGAAAGAAATCCAAAATGACTTGAAAATCAGAGAATGCATTTCAACGAAAAATCAAATAACTTTGAAAAATCAAGAGAATGTAAGTGTGACAAGGTAAACTATAGTACAAAACACTACTGAAATATTCCAACCCTTGCATTTCAAGAAAGAAATTCAAATGAACTTTGAAAAATCATGAGAATGTAACTATGACGAGGTAAACCCCGTCAAAACACTACTGAAACATTCCAACTCTTGCATTTCAACGAAAGAAATCCAAAATGAACTTTGAAAAATCAAGAAAATGTAACTGTGACACGGTAAACCACGACAAAACACTACTGAAATATTCTAACTCTTGCATTTCAACGAAAGAACTCCAAAATGAACTTTGAAAAATCAAGAG
Organism: Artemia sinica; assembly: GCA_027921565.1. Classification (NCBI taxonomy): domain Eukaryota; kingdom Metazoa; phylum Arthropoda; class Branchiopoda; order Anostraca; family Artemiidae; genus Artemia; species Artemia sinica. Next base: position 65,694 of record JAPEVW010000125.1, read on the forward strand.
AATATAACTTTGACAATTTAAAGCACAATAAAGCGCTACTGAAATATTCCAACTCTTGCATTTCACGAAAGAAATCCAAAATGAACTTTGAAAAATCAAGAGAATGTAACTGTGACACGGTAGGCCACAGCAAAACACTACTGAAATATTCCAACTCTTGCATTTCAACGAAAGAAATTCAAAATGAACTTTGAAAAATCAAGAGAATGTAACTGTGACAAGGTAAACCACAACAAAACACTACTGAAATATTCCAGCTCTTGCATTTCAACGAAAGAAATTCAAAATGAACTTTGAAAAATCAAGAGAATGTAACTGTGACAAGGTAAACCACAGCAAAACACTACTGAAATATTCCAATTCTTGCATTTCACGAAAGTAATTCAAATGAACTTTGAAAAATCATGAGAATGTAACTGTGACAGGGTAAACCACGACAAAACACTACTGAAATATTCCAACTCTTGCATTTAAACGAAAGAAATCCAAAATGAACTTTGAAAAATCAAGAGAATGGCATTTCAACGAAAGAAATTCAAAATGAACTTTGAAAAATCAAGAGAATGTAACTGTGACAAGGTAAACCATAGCAAAACACTACTGAAATATTCCAACTCTTGCATTTCACGGAAGAAATTCAAATGAACTTTGAAAAATCATGAGAATGTAACTATGACAGGGTAAACCACGACAAAACACTACTGAAATATTCCAACTCTTGCATTTCAACGAAAGAAATCCAAAATGAACTTTGAAAAATCAAGAGAATGTAACTGTGACACGTAAACCACGATAAAACACTACTGAAATATTCCTACTCTTGCATTTCAACGAAAGAAATTCAAAATGAACTTTGAAAATATCAAGAGAATGTAACTGTGACAAGGTAATACCACGACAAAACACTACTGAAATATTCCAACTCTTGCATTTCGATGAAAGAAATCCAAAATGAACTTTGAAAAATCATGAGAATGTAACTGTGACAGGGTAAACCACGACAAAACACTACTGAAATATTCCAACTCTTGCATTTCAACGAAAGAAATCCAAAATGAACTTTGAAAAATCCAGAGAATGTAACTGTGACACGGTAAACCACGAGAAAACCCTACTGAAATATTCCAACTCTTGCATTTCAACGAAAGAAGTCCAAAATAAAGTTTGAAAAATTAAGAGAATGTAACTGTGACCATGTAAAGCACAATAAAACACTACTGAAGTATTCCTACTCTTGCATTTCAACGAAAGAAATTCAAAATGAGCTTTGAAAAATCAAGAGAATGTAACTGTGACAAGGTAAACCACAACAAAACACTACTGAAATATTCCAACTCTTGCATTTCAACGAAAAAATTCAAATTGAACGTTTGAAAAATCAAGAGAATGTATCTGTGACAAGTACCACGACAAAACACTACTGAAATATTCCAATTCTTGCATTTCAACGAAAGAAATCCAAATTGAACTTTGAAAAATCCAGAGAATGTAAGTTTGGCAATGTAAAGCACAACAAAGCACTACTGAAATATTCCAACTCTTGCATTTCACGAAAGAAATCCAAAATGAACTTTGAAAAATCCAGAGAATGTAACTGTGACAAGGTAAACCACAACAAAACACTACTGAAATATTCCAACCCTTGCATTTCACGAAAGAAATTCAAATGAGCTTTGAAAAATCAAGAGAATGTAACTGCGACAAGATAAACCACAGCAAAACACTACTGAAATATTCCAACTCATTGCATTTCAACGAAAGAAATTCAAAATAAACTTTGAAAAATCAAGAGAATGTAACTGTGACAAGGTAAACTATAGTAAAACACTACTGAAATATTCCAACTCTTGCATTTCAACGAAAAAATTCAAATGAACTTTGAAAAATCAAGAAAATGTAACTGTGACAAGGTAAACCACAACAAAACACTACTGAAATATTCCAAATCTTGCATTTCACGAAAGAAATTCAAATCAACTTTGAAAAATTAAGAGAATGTAACTATTACAGGGTAAACCACAACAAAACACTACTGAAATATTCCCACTCTTGCATTTCAACGAAAGAAATTCAAATGAACTTTGAAAAATCAGAGAATGTAACTATGACAGGTAAACCACGACAAAACACAATGAAATATCCAACTCTTGCATTTAAACGACGAAATCTAAAATGAACTTGAAAATCAGAGAATGCATTTCAACGAAAGAAATTCAAAATAAACTTTGAAAAATCAAGAGAATGTAACTGTGACAAGGTAAACTATAGTAAAACACTACTGAAATATTCCAACCCTTGCATTTCAAGAAAGAAATTCAAATGAACTTTGAAAAATCATGAGAATGTAACTGTGACAGGGTAAACCACGACAAAACACTACTGAAATATTCCAACTCTTGCATTTAAACGACAGAAATCTAAAATGAACTTTGAAAAATCAAGAGAATGTAACTGTGACACGGTAGCCACAGCAAAACACTACTGAAATATTCCAACTCTTGCATTTCAACGAAAGAAACTCAAAATGAACCTTGAAAAATCAAGAGAATGTAACTGTGACAAGGTAAACCATAGCAAAACACTACTGAAATATTCCAACTCTTGCATTTAAACGAAAGAAATCCGAAATAAACTTTGAAAAATCAAGAGAATGGCATTTCAACGAAAGAAATTCCAAATGAACTTTGAAAAATCAAGAGAATGTAACTGTGACAAGGTAAACCATAGCAAAACACTACTGAAATATTCCAACTCTTGCATTTCACGAAAGAAATTCAAATGAACTTTGAAAAATCATGAGAATGTAACTATGACAGGGTAAACCACGACAAAACACTACTGAAATATTCCAACTCTTGCATTTCAACGAAAGAAATCCAGAATGAACTTTGAAAAATCAAGAAAATGTAACTGTGACACGGTAAACCACGACAAAACACTGCTGAAATATTCCAACTCTTGCATTTCAACGAAAGAAATTCAAAATGAACTTTAAAATATCAAGAGAATGTAACTGTGACAAGGTAATCCAAGACAAATCACTACTGAAATACTCCAACTCTTGCATTTCGATGAAAGAAATCCAAAAATGAACTTTGAAAAATCAAGAGAATGTAACAATACAGGGTAAACCACGACAAAACACTACTGAAATGTTCCAGCTCTTGCATTTCAACGAAAGAAATCCAAAATGAACTTTGAAAAATCTAGAGAATGTAACTGTGACACGGTAAACCACGAGAAAACACTACTGAAATATTCCAACTCTTGCATTTCAACGAAAGAAATCCAAAATGAACTTTGAAAAATCAAGAGAATGTAACTGTGACAATGTAAAGCACAACAAAACAGTACTGAAATATTCCAACTCTTGCATTTCAACGAAAGATATACAAAATGAACTTTGAAAAATCAAGAGAATGTAACTGTGACATGGTAAAGCACATAAAACACTACTGAAGTATTCCAACTCTTGCATTTCAACGAAAGAAATTCAAAATGAGCTTTGAAAAATCAAGAGAATGTAACTGTGACAAGGTAAACCACAACAAAACACTACTGAAATATTCCAACTCTTGCATTTCAATGTAAGAAATTCAAAATGAAGTTTGAAAAATCAAGAGAATGTAACTGTGACAAGACCACGACAAAAGACTACTGAAATATTCCAATTCTTGCATTTCAACGAAAGAAATCCAAATTTAACTTTGAAAAATCCAGAGAATGTAACTTTGGCAATGTAAAGCACAACAAAGCACTACTGAAATATTCCAACTCTTGCATTTCACGAAAGAAATCCAAAATGAACTTTGAAAAATCAAGAGAATGTAACTGTGACAAGGTAAACCACAACAAAACACTACTGAAATATTCCAACTCTTGCATTTCAACGAAAGAAATTCAAAATGAGCTTTGAAAAATCAAGAGAATGTAACTGCGACAAGGTAAACCACAGCAAAACACCACTGAAATATTCCAACTCTTGCATTTCACGAAAGTAATTCAAATGAACCTTTAAAAATCAAGAGAACGTAACTGTGACAGGGTAAACCACAACAAAACACTACTGAAATATTCAACTCTTGCATTTCAACGAAAGAAATTCAAAATGAACTTTGAAAAATCAAGAGAATGCAACTCTGACAAGGTAAACCACAACAAAACACTACTGAAATATTCAAACTCTTGCATTTCAACGAAAGAAATTCAAAATGAACTTTGAATAATCATGAGAATGTAACTATGACCGGTAAACCACGACAAAACACTACTGAAATATTCCAACTCTTGCATTTCAACGAAAGAAATTCAAAATGAACTTTGAAAATAAAGAAAATGTAACTGTGCCAAGGTAAACCACAACAAAACACTACTAAAATATTCAAACTCTTGCATTTCAACAAAAGAAATCCAAAATGAACTTTGAAAAATCAAGAGAATGTAGCTGTGACACCGTAAACAACGACAAGACACTGAAAAATTAGGAGAATGTAACTATGACAGGGTAAACCATGACAAAACACAAATGAAATATTACAACTCTTGCATTTCAACGAAAGAAATCTAAAATGAACTTTGAAAAATCAAGAGAATGTAACTGTGACACAGTAAACAGGGACAAAACACTGCTGAAATATTCCAACTCTTGCATTTAAACGAAATAAATCCAAAATGAACTTTGAAAAATAAAGAGAATGGCATTTCAACGAAAGAAATATTTCAACTGAAATATTCCAACTCTTGCATTTCAATGAAAGAAATCCAAAATGAAGTTTGAATAATCAAGAGAATGGCATTTCAACAAAAGAAATTCAAAATTAACTTTGAAAAATCAAGAGAATGTAAGTGTGACAAGGTAAACTATAGTAAAAAAACTACTGAAATATTCCAACTCTTGCATTTCAAGAAAGAAATTCAAATGAACTTTGAAAAATCATGAGAATGTAACTATGACGTGGTAAACCCCGTCAAAACACTACTGAAACATTCCAACTCTTGCATTTCAACGAAAGAAATCCAAAATGAACTTTGAAAAATCAAGAGAATGTAACTGTGACACGCTAAACCACGACAAAACACTACTGAAATATTCTAACTCTTGCATTTCAACGAAATAACTCCAAAATGAACTTTGAAAAATCAAGAGAATATAACTTTGACAATGTAAAGCACAATAAAACGCTACTGAAATATTCCAACTCTTGCATTTCACGAAAGAAATCCAAAATGAACTTTGAAAAATCAAGAGAATGTAACTGTTACACGGTAGGCCACAGCAAAACACTACTGAAATATTTCAACTCTTGCATTTCACGAAAGAAATTCAAATGAACTTTGAAAAATGAAGAGAATGTAACTGTGACAGGGTAAAACACAACAAAACACTACTGAAACATTCCAACTCTTGCATTTCAACGAAAGAAACTCAAAATGAACTTTGAAAAATCAAGAGAATGTAACTGTGACAAGGTAAACCATAGCAAAACACTACTGAAATATTCCAACTCTTGCATTTCACGAAAGAAATTCAAATGAACTTTGAAAAATCATTAGAATGTAACTATGACAGGGTAAACCACGACAAAACACTACTGAAATATTCCAACTCTTGCATTTAACGAAAGAAATCCAAAATGAACTTTGAAAATCAAGAGAATGGCATTTCAACGAAAGAAATTCAAAATGAACTTTGAAAAATCAAGAGAATGTAACTGTGACAAGGTAAACCATAGAAAAACACTACTGAAATATTCCAACTCTTGCATTTCACGGAAGAAATTCAAATGAACTTTGAAAAATCATGAGAATGTAACTGTGACAGGGTAAACCACGACAAAACACTACTGAAATATTCCAACTCTTGCATTTCAACGAAAGAAATCCAGAATGAACTTTGAAAAATCAAGAAAATGTAACTGTGACACGATAAACAACGACAAAACACTGCTGAAATCTTCCAACTCTTGCATTTCAACGAAAGAAATTCAAAATGAACTTTAAAATATCAAGAGAATGTAACTGTGACAAGGTAATCCACGACAAAACACTACTGAAATACACCAACTCTTGCATTTCGATGAAAGAAATCCAAAAATGAACTTTGAAAAAGCAAGAGAATGTAACTATGACTGGGTAAACCACGACAAAACACTACTGAAATATTCCAACTCTTGCATTTCAATGAAAGAAATCCAAAATGAACTTTGAAAAATCCAGAGAATGTAACTGTGACACGGTAAACCACGAGAAAACCCTACTGAAATATTCCAACTCTTGCATTTCAACGAAAGAAATCCAAAATGAACTTTGAAAAATCAAGAGAATGTAACTGTGACCATGTAAAGCACAATAAAACACTACTGAAGTATTCCTACTCTTGCATTTCAACGAAAGAAATTCAAAATGAGCTTTGAAAAATCAAGAGAATGTAACTGTGACAAGGTAAACCACAACAAAACACTACTGAAATATTCCAACTCTTTTATTTCAATGTAAGAAATTCAAAATAAAGTTTGAAAAATCAAGAGAATGTATCTGTGACAAGACCACGACAAAAGACTACTGAAATATTCCAATTCTTGCATTTCAACGAAAGAAATCCAAATTGAACTTTGAAAAATCCAGAGAATGTAAGTTTGGCAATGTAAAGCACAACAAAGCACTACTGAAATATTCCAACTCTTGCATTTCACAAAAGAAACCCAAAATGAACTTTGAAAAATCCAGAGAATGTAACTGTGACAAGGTAAACCACAACAAAACACTACTGAAATATTCCAACTCTTGCATTTCAACGAAAGAAATTCAAAATGAGCTTTGAAAAACCAAGAGAATGTAACTGCGACAAGATAAACCACAGCAAAACACTACTGAAATATTCCAACAATTGCATTTCACGAAAGAAATTCAAATCAACTTTGAAAAATCAAGAGAATGTAACTATTACAGGGTACACCACAACAAAACACTACTGAAATATTTCAACTCTTGCATTTCAACGAAAAAAATTCAAATTGAACTTTGAAAAATCAAGAAAATGTAACTGTGACAAGGTAAACCACAACAAAACACTACTGAAATATTCCCACTCTTGCATTTCACGAAAGAAATTCAAATGAACTTTGAAAAATCATGAGAATGTAACTATGACAGGGTAAACCACGACAAAACACAAATGAAATATTCCAACTCTTGCATTTAAACGAAAGAATCCAAATGAACTTTGAAAATCAGAGAATGGCATTTCAACGAAAGAAATTCAAAATAAACTTTGAAAAATCAAGAGAATGTAACTGTGACAAGGTAAACTATAGTAAAACACTACTGAAATATTCCAACCCTTGCATTTCAAGAAAGAAATTCAAATGAACTTTGAAAAATCATGAGAATGTAACTATGACGGGGTAAACCCCGTCAAAACACTACTGAAACATTCCAACTCTTGCATTTCACGAAAGAAATCCAAAATGAACTTTGAAAAATCAAGAGAATGTAACTGTGACACGGTAAGCCACAGCAAAACACTACTGAAATATTCCAACTCTTGCATTTCACGAAAGAAATTCAAATGAACTTTGAAAAATCAAAAGAATGTAACTGTGATAAGGTAAACCATAGCAAAACTCTACTGAAATATTCCAACTCTTGCATTTCACGAAAGAAATTCAAATGAACTTTGAAAAATCATGAGAATGTAACTATGACAAGGTAAACCACGACAAAACACTACTGAAATATTCCAACTCTTGCATTTAAACGAAAGAAATCCAAAATAAACTTTGAAAAATCAAGAGAATGTCATTTCAACGAAAGAAATTCAAAATGAACTTTGAAAAATCAAGAAAATGTAACTGTGACACGATAAACAACGACAAAACACTGCTGAAATATTCCAACTCTTGCATTTCAACGAAAGAAATTCAAAATGAACTTTAAAATATCAAGAGAATGTAACTGTGACAAGGTAATCCAAGACAAATCACTACTGAAATACTCCAACTCTTGCATTTCGATGAAAGAAATCCAAAAATGAACTTTGAAAAATCAAGAGAATGTAACTATGACAGGGTAAACCACGACAAAACACTACTGAAATATTCCAACTCTTGCATTTAAACGAAATAAATCCAAAATGAACTTTGAAAAATCAAGAGAATGGCATTTCAACGAAAGAAATTCCAAATAAACTTTGAAAAATCAAGAGAATGTAATTGTGACAAGGTAAACCATAGTAAAACACTACTGAAATATTTCAACTCTTGCATTTCACGAAAGAAATTTAAATGAACTTTGAAAAATCAAGAGGATGTAACTATGACAGGGTAAACCACAACAAAACACTACTGAAATATTCAAACTCTTGCATTTCAATGAAAGAAATTCAAAATGAAGTTTGAAAAATCAAGAGAATGTAACTGTGACAAGGTAAATCACAACAAAACACTACTGAAATATTCCAACTCTTGCATTTCAACGAAAGAAATCCAAATTGAACTTTGAAAAACCCAGAGAATGTAACTGTGGCAATGTAAAGCAAAACAAAGCACTACTGAAATATTCCAACTCTTGCATTTCACAAAAGAAATCCAAAATGAACTTTTAAAAATCAGAGAATGTAACTGTGACAAGGTAAATCACAACAAAACACTACTGAAATATTCCAACTCTTGCATTTCAACGAAAGAAATCCAAAATGAACTTTGAAAAATCAAGAGAATGTAACTGTGACACCGTAAACAACGACAAAACACTGAAAAATTAGAGGAATGTAACTGTGACAAGCAAACCATAGCAAAACACTACTGAAATATTCCCACTCTTGCATTTCCTGAAAGAAATTCAAATGAACTTTGAAAAATCATGAGAATGTAACTATGACAAGGTAAACCATGACAAAACACTACTGAAATATTCCAACTCTTGCATTTCAACGAAAGAAATCAAAATGAACTTTGAAAAATCAAGAGAATGTAACTGTGACAAGGTAAACAGGGACAAAACACTACTGAAATATTCCAACTCTTGCATTTAAACGAAATAAATCCAAAATTAACTTTGAAAAATCAAGAGAATGGCATTTCAACGAAAGAAATATTTACACTGAAATATTCCAATTCTTGCATTTCAATGAAAGAAATTCAAAATGAACTTTGAAAAATCAAGAGAATGTAACTGTGACAAGTAACCACGACAAAACACTACTGAAATATTCCAACTTTTGCATTTCAACGAAAGAAATCCAAATGAACTTTGAAAAATCAAGAGAATGTAACTGTGGCAATATAAAGCACAACAAAGCACTGACTGAAATATTCCAACTCTTGCATTTCAACGAAAGAAATTCAAATGAACTTTGAAAAATCAAGAGAATGTAACTGTGACAGGGTAAACCACAACAAAACACTACTGAAATATTTCAACTCTTGCATTTCAACGAAAGAAATTCAAAATGAACTTTGAAAAATCAAGAGAATTTAACTGTGACAAGGTAAACCACAGCAAAACACCACTGAAATATTCCAACTCTTGCATTTCACGAAAGAAATTCAAATGAACTTTGAAAAATCAAGAGAATGTAACTGTGACAAGGTAAACCACAACAAAACACTACTGAAATATTCCAACTCTTGCATTTCAACGAAAGAAATTCAAAATGAACTTTGAAAAATCAAGAGAATTTAACTGTGACAAGGTAAACCACAACAAAACACTACTGAAATATTCCAACTGTTGCATTTCAACGAAAGAAATTCAAAATGAACTTTGAATAATCATGAGAATGTAACTGTGACTAGGTAAACCACGACAAAACACTACTGAAATATTCCAACTCTTGCATTTCAACGAAAGAAATTCAAAATGAACTTTGAAAAATCATGAGAATGTAACTGTGACAAGGTAAACCACAGCAAAACACCACTGAAATATTCCAACTCTTGCATTTCACGAAAGAAATTCAAATGAACTTTGAAAAATCAAGAAAATGTAACTATGACAGGGTAAAGCACAACAAAACACTACTGAAATATTTCAACTCTTGCATTTCAACGAAAGAAATTCAAAATGAACTTTGAAAAATCAAGAGAATGTAACTGTGACAAGGTAAACCACGACAAAACACTACTGAAATATTCCAACTCTTGCATTTCAACGAAAGAAATCCAAAATGAACTTTGAAAAATCAAGAGAATGTAACTGTGACACGGTAAACCACAACAAAACACTACTGAAATATTCCAACTCTTGCATTTCATGAAAGAAATTCAAAATGAACTTTGAAAAATCATGAGAATGTAACTGTGACAAGGTAAACCACGACAAACCACTACTGAAATATTCCAACTCTTGCATTTCAACGAAAGAAATCCAAAATGAACTTTGAAAGATCAAGAGAATGTAACTGTGACACGGTAAACCACGACAAAACACTACTGAAATATTCCAACTCTTGCATTTAACGAATAATCCAAATGAACTTGAAAAATCAGAGAATGCATTTCAGAAGAAATCCATAACTTGAAAAATCAGAGAATGTATTGTGACAAGGTAAACCATAGTAAAACACTACTGAAATATTTCAACTCTTGCATTTCACGAAAGGAATTTAAATGAACTTTTAAAAATCAAGAGAATGTAACTATGACAGGGTAAACCACAACAAAACACTACTGAAATATTCAAACTCTTACATTTCAATGAAAGAAATTCAAAATGAAGTTTGAAAAATCAAGAGAATGTAGCTCTGACAAGACCACGCCAAAAGACTACTCAAATATTCCAATTCTTGCATTTCAACGAAAGAAATCCAAATGAACTTTGAAAAATCAAGAGAATGTAACTGTGGCAATGTAAAGCACAACAAAGCGCTACTGAAATATTCCAACTCTTACATTTCAACGAAAGAAATCCAAAATGAACTTTGAAAAATCAAGAGAATGTAACTATGACAAGGTAAACCACAACAAAACACTATTGAAATATTCCAACTCTTGCATTTCAACGAAAGAAATTCAAAATGAGCTTTGAAAAATCAAGAGAATGTAACTGCGACAAGATAAACTACAGCAAAACACTACTGAAATATTCCAACTCTTGCATTTCAACGAATGAAATTCAAATGAACTTTGAAAAATCAAGAGAATGTAACTATGACAAGGTAAACCACAACAAAACACTATTGAAATATTCCAACTCTTGCATTTCAACGAAAGAAATTCAAAATGAGCTTTGAAAAATCAAGAGAATGTAACTGTGACAAGATAAACTACAGCAAAACACTACTGAAATATTCCCACTCTTGCATTTCACGAAAGAAATTCAAATGAACTTTGAAAAACATTAGAATGTAACTATGACAGGGTAAACCACGACAAAACACAAATGAAATATTCCAACTCTTGCATTTCAACGAAAGAAATCCAAAATAAACTTTGAAATGTCAAGATAATGTAACTGTGACAAGGTAAACCATAGTAAAACACTACTGAAATATTCCAACCCTTGCATTTCAAGAAAGAAATACAAATGAACTTTGAAAAACATGAGAATGTAACTATGACAGGGTAAACCACGACAAAACACTACTGAAATATTCCAACTCTTGCATTTCAACGAAAGAAATCCAAAATGAACTTTGAAAAATCAAGAGAATGTAACTGTGACACGGTAAACCACAACAAAACACTACTGAAATATTCTAACTCTTGCATTTCAACGAAAGAACTCCGAAATGAACTTGAAAAATCAAGAGAATATAACTGTGACAATGTAAAGCACAATAAAACACTGCCGAAATATTCCAAATCTTGCATTTCACGAAAGAAATCCAAAATGAACTTTGAAAAATTAAGAGAATTTAACTGTGAAAAGGTAAACCACAACAAAACACTACTGAAATATTCCAACCCTTGCATTTCAACGAAAGAAATCCAAAATGAACTTTGAAAAATAAAGAGAATGTAACTGTGACACGGTAAACAACAACAAAACACCGAAAAATTAGGAGAATATAACTGTGACAAGGTAAACCACGACAAACCACTACTGAAATATTCCAACTCTTGCATTTCAACGAAAGAAATTCAAAATGAGCTTTGAAAATTCAAGAGAATGTACCTGTTACACGGTAGGCCACAGCAAAACACTACTGAAATATTCCAACTCTTGCATTTCACGAAAGAAATTCAAATGAACTTTGAAAAATCAAGAGAATGTAACTGTGACACGGTAAACCACAACAAAACACTACTGAAATATTCCAACTCTTGCATTTCAACGAAAGAAATCCAAAATGAACTTTGAAAAATCAAGAGAATATAACTGTGACAATGTAATGCACAATAAAACACTGATGAAATATTCCAACTCTTGCATTTTAACGAAAGAAATTCAAAATAAGCTTTGAAAAATCAAGAGAATGTAACTGTTACACGGTAGACCACAACAAAACATTTCTGAAATACTCGCAACTCTTGCATTTCAACGAAAGAAATTCAAAATGAGCTTTGAAAAATCAAGAGAATGTAAATGCGACAAGGCAAACCACAGCAAAACACCACTGAAATATTCCAACTCTTGCATTTCACGAAAGTAATTCAAATGAACCTTTAAAAATCAAGAGAACGTAACTGTGACACGATAAACCACAACAAAACACTACTGAAATATTTCAACTCTTGCATTTCAACGAAAGAAATTCAAAATAAACTTTGAAAAATCAAGAGAATGTAACTTTGACAAGGTAAACCACAACAAAACACTACTGAAATATTCCAACCCTTGCATTTCAACGAAAGAAATCCAAAATGAACTTTGAAAAATAAAGAGAATGTAACTGTGACACGGTAAACAACAACAAAACACCGAAAAATTAGGAGAATATAACTGTGACAAGGCAAACTATAGCAAAACACATACTGAAATATTCCCACTCTTGCATTTCATGAAAGAAATTCAAATAAACTTTCAAAAATCATGAGAATGTAACTATGACAGGGTAAACCATGACAAAACACAAATGAAATATTACAACTCTTGCATTTCAACGAAAGAAATCTAAAATGAACTTTGAAAAATCAAGAGAATGTAACTGTGACACGGTAAACAGGGACAAAACACTACTGAAATATTCCAACTCTTGCATTTAAACGAAATAAATCCAAAATGAACTTTGAAAAATCAAGAGAATGTCATTTCAACGAAAGAAATTCAAAATGAACTTTGAAAAATCAAGAGAATGTAAATGCGACAAGGTAAACCATAGTACAACACTACTGAAATATTTCAACTCTTGCATTTCACGAAAGAAATTCAAATGAACTTTGAAAAATCATGAGAATGTAACTATGACGGGGTAAACCATGACAAAAGACTACTGAAACATTCCAACTCTTGCATTTCAACGAAAGAAATTCAAAATGAGCTTTGAAAAATCAAGAGAATGTAACTGTTACACGGTAGACCACAACAAAACATTACTGAAATATTACAACTCTTGCATTTCAACGAAAGAAATTCAAAGTGAGCTTTGAAAAATCAAGAGAATGTAAATGCGACAAGGTAAACCACAGCAAAACACCACTGAAATATTCCAACTCTTTCGTTTCACGAAAGAAATTCAAAAGAACTTTGAAAAATCAAGAGAATGTAACTATGACAGGGTAAACCACAACAAAACACTACTGAAATATTTCAACTCTTGTATTTCAACGAAAGAAATTCAAAATGAACTTATAAAAATCAAGAGAATGTAACTGTGACAAGGTAAACCACAACAAAACCCTACTGAAATATTCCAACTCTTGCATTTCAACGAAAGGAATTCAAAATGAACTTTGAATAATCTTGAGAATGTAAATATGACCGGGTAAACCACGACAAAACACTACTGAAATATTCCAACTCTTGCATTTCAACGAAAGAAATTCAAAATGAACTTTGAAAAATCAAGAGAATGTAACTGTGACACGGTAAACCACAACAAAACACTACTGAAATATTCCAACTCTTGCATTTCAACGAAAGAAATTCAAAATGAACTTTGAAAAATCAAGAGAATGTAACTGTGACACGGTAAACCACAACAAACACTACTGAAATATTCCAACTCTTGCATTTCATGAAAGAAATTCAAATGAACTTTGAAAAATCATGAGAATATAAGTATGACAGGGTAAACCATGACAAAACACAAATTAAATATTCCAACTCTTGCATTTCAACGAAAGAAATCCAAAATGAACTTTGAAAAATCAAGGGAATGTAACTGTGACACGGTAAACAACGAAAAAACACTACTGAAATATTCCAACTCTTGCATTTAAACGAAAGAAATCCAAAATAAACTTTGAAAAATCAAGAGAATGTCATTTCAACGAAATAAATCCAAAATGAACTTTGAAAAATCAGAGAATGGCATTTCAACGAAAGAAATTCCAAATAAACTTTGAAAAATCAAGAGAATGTAACTGTGACAAGGTAAACCATGGTAAAACACTACTGAAATATTTCAACTCTTTCATTTCACGAAAGAAATTTAAATGAACTTTGAAAAATCAAGAGAATGTAACTATGACAGGGTAAACCACAACAAAACACTACTGAAATATTCAAACTCTTGCATTTCAATGAAAGAAATTCAAAATGAAGTTTGAAAAATCAAGAGAATGTAGCTGTGACAAGACCACGACAAAAGACTACTGAAACATTCCAATTCTTGCATTTCAACGAAAGAAATCCAAATTGAACTTTGAAAAATCCAGAGAATGTAACTGTGGCAATGTAAAGCAAAACAAAGCACTACTGAAATATTCCAACTCTTGCATTTCAACAAAAGAAATTCAAAATGAGATATATGAAAAATCAAGAGAATGTAACTGCGACAAGATAAACCACAGCAAAACACTACTGAAATATTCCAACAATTGTATTTTACGAAAGAAATTCAAATGAACTTTGAAAAATCAAGAGAATGTAACTATGACAGGGTAAACCACAACAAAACACTACTGAAATATTTCAACTCTTGCATTTCAACGAAAAAAATTCAAATTGAACTTTGAAAAATCAAGACAATGTAACTGTGACAAGGTAAACCACAACAAAACACTACTGAAATATTCCAACTCTTGCATTTCAACGAAAGAAATTCAAATGAACTTTGAAAAATCATGAGATTGTAACTATGACAGGGTAAACCACGACAAAACACAAATGAAATATTCCAACTCTTGCATTTCAACGAAAGAAATCCAAAATAAACTTTAAAAAATCAAGAGAATGTAACTGTGACACGGTAAACAACGACAAAACACTACTGAAATATCCCAACTCTTGCATTTCAACGAAAGAAATCCAAAATGAACTTTGAAAAATCAAGAGAATGGCATTTCAACGAAAGAAATTCAAAATAAACTTTGAAAAATCAAGAGAATGTAACTGTGACAAGGTAGACCATAGTAAAACCCTACTGAAATATTCCAACCCTTGCATTTCAAGAAAGAAATTCAAATGAACTTTGAAAAATCACGAGAATGTACTTATGCCGGGGTAAACACCGTCAAAACACTACTGAAACATTTCCAACTCTTGCATTTCAACGAAAGAAATCCAAAATGAACTTCGATAAATCAAGTGAATTTAACTATGACATGGTAAACCACGACAAAACACTACTGAAATATTCTAACTTTTGCATTTCAACGAAAGAACTTCAAAATGAACTTTGAAAAATCAAGAGAACATAACTGTGACCAACTCTTGCATTTCACGAAAGAAATCCAAAATGAACTTTGAAAAATCAAGAGAATGTAACTGTTACACTGTAGGCCACAGCAAAACACTTCTGAAATATTCCAACTCTTGCATGTCACGAAAGAAATTCAAATGAACTTTGAAAAATCAAGAGAATGTAACTGTGACAGGGTGAACCACAACAAAACACTACTGAAATATTCCAACTCTTGCATTTCAACGAAAGAAATTCAAAATGAACTTTGAAAAATCAAGAGAATGTAACTGTGACAAGGTAAACCATACCAAAACACTACTGAAATATTCCAACTCTTGCATTTAAACGAAAGAAATCCAAAATGATTTTTGAAAAATCAAGAGAATGGCATTTTAACGAAAGAAATTCAAAATGAACTTTGAAAGTCAAAAGAATGTAACTGTGATAAGGTAAACCATAGCAAAACACTACTGAAATATTCCAACTCTTGCATTTCACGAAAGAAATTCAAATGAACTTTGAAAAATCAAGAGAATGTAACTATGACAGGGTAAACCACGACAAAACACTACTGAAATATTCCAACTCTTGCATTTCAACGAAAGAAATCCAGAATGAACTTTGAAAAATCAAGAGAATGTAATTGTGACACGATCAACAACGACAAAACACTACTGAAATATTCCAACTCTTGCATTTCAACGAAAGAAATTCAAAATGGACTTTAAAATATCAAGAGAATGTAACTGTGACAAGGTAATCCACGACAAAACACTACTGAAATCCTCCAACTCTTGTATTTCGATGAAAGAAATCCAAAATGAACTTTGAAAAATCAAGAGAATGTAACTATGACTGTGTTAACCACGACAAAAAAATACTGAAATATTCCAACTCTTGCATTTCAACGAAAGAAATCCAAAACGAACTTTAAAAAATCCAGAGAATGTAACTATGACAAGGTAAACCACGACAAAACACTACTGAAATATTCCAACTCTTGCATTTCAACGAAAGAAATCCAAAATGAACTTTGAAAAATCAAGAGAATGTAACTGTGACAATGTAAAGCACAACAAAACAGTACTGACATATTCCAACTCTTGCATTTCAACGTAAGAAATCCAAAATGAACTTTGAAAAATCAAGAGAATGTAACTGTGACCATGCAAAGCACAATAAAACACTACTGAAGTTCAAAAGAAATTCAAAATGAACTTTGAATAATCTTGAGAATGTAAATATGACCGGGTAAACCATGACAAAACACTACTGAAATATTCCAACTCTTGCATTTCAACGAAAGAAATTCAAAATGAGCTTTGAAAAATCAAGAGAATGTAACTGTGACAAGGTAAACCACAGCAAATCACAACTAAAATATTCCAACTCTTGCATTTCACGAAAGAAATTCAAATGAACTTTGAAAAATCAAGAGAATGTAACTATGACAGGGTAAACCACAACAAAACACTACTGAAATATTCCACCTCTTGCATTTCAATGTAAAAAATTCAAAATGAAGTTTGAAAAATCAAGAGAATGTAACTGTGACAAGACCACGACAAAAGACTACTGAAATAATTCCAATTCTTGCATTTCAACGAAAGAAATCCAAAATGAACTTTGAAAAATCAAGAGAATGTAACTGTGACAATGTAAAGCACAACAAAACAGTACTGACATATTCCAACTCTTGCATTTCAACGTAAGAAATCCAAAATGAACTTTGAAAAATCAAGAGAATGTAACTGTGACCATGTAAAGCACAATAAAACACTACTGAAGTTCAAAAGAAATTCAAAATGAACTTTGAATAATCTTGAGAATGTAAATATGACCGGGTAAACCACGACAAAACACTACTGAAATATTCCAACTCTTGCATTTCAACGAAAGAAATTCAAAATGAGCTTTGAAAAATCAAGAGAATGTAACTGTGACAAGGTAAACCACAGCAAATCACAACTAAAATATTCCAACTCTTGCATTTCACGAAAGAAATTCAAATGAACTTTGAAAAATCAAGAGAATGTAACTATGACAGGGTAAACCACAACAAAACACTAGTGAAATATTCCACCTCTTGCATTTCAATGTAAAAAATTCAAAATGAAGTTTGAAAAATCAAGAGAATGTAACTGTGACAAGACCACGACAAAAGACTACTGAAATAATTCCAATTCTTGCATTTCAACGAAAGAAATCCAAATTGAACTTTGAAAAATCCAGAGAATGTAACTGTGACAAGGTAAACCACAACAAAAAACTACCGAAATATTCCAACTGTTGCATTTCAATGAAATAAATTCAAAATGAGCTTTGAAAAATCAAGAGAAAGTAACTGCGACAAGGTAAACCACAACAAAACACTACTGAAATTTTCCAACTCTTGCATTTCAACGAAAGAAATTCAAAATGAACTTTGAAGAATCATGAGAATGTAAATATGACTGGGTAAACCACGACAAAACACTACTGAAATATTCCAACTCTTGCATTTCAACGAAAGAAATTCAAATGAACTTTGAAAAATCAAGAGAATGTAACTGTGACAAGGTAAACCACAACAAAACACTACTGAAATATTCCAACTCTTGCATTTCAACGAAAGAAATTCAAAATGAACTTTGAATAATCATGAGAATGTAAATATGACCGGGTAAACCACGACAAAACACTACTGAAATATTCCAACTCTTGCATTTCAACGAAAGAAATTCAAAATGAACTTTGAAAAATCAAGAGAATGTAACTGTGACAAGGTAAACCACAACAAAACACTACTGAAATATTCCAACTCTTGCA
This sequence comes from Artemia sinica, assembly GCA_027921565.1. Taxonomy (NCBI): domain Eukaryota; kingdom Metazoa; phylum Arthropoda; class Branchiopoda; order Anostraca; family Artemiidae; genus Artemia; species Artemia sinica. The sequence goes on from JAPEVW010000125.1 coordinate 84,229, forward strand.
TTTCAACGAAAGAAATTCAAAATGAACTTTGAATAATCATGAGAATGTAACTATGACCTGGTAAACCACGACAAAACACTACTGAAATATTCAAACTCTTACATTTCAACGAAAGAAATCCAAAATGAACTTTGAAAAATCAAGAGAATGTAACTGTGACACCGTAAACAACGACAAAACACTGAAAAATTAGGAGAATGTAACTGTGACAAGGTAAACCATAGCAAAACACTACTGAAATGTTCCCACTCTTGCATTTCATGAAAGAAATTCAAATGAACTTTGAAAAATCATGAGAATGTAACTATGACAGGGTAAACCATGACAAAACACAAATGAAACATTACAACTCTTACATTTCAACGAAAGAAATCTAAAATGAACTTTGAAAAATCAAGAGATTGTAACTGTGACACGGTAACTACTACTACTACTACTACTAACAACTCGTCGCAGCACCAAGCCGCCTGAGGCCAACACAGCTACGCACGCTCCTCCTCCACCCCAATCTATTCAAAGCCTCCCTTTTTACACCCGCCCACGAAGTTCCCATTTCCTTTAAATCTTTCTTTATGACGTCCTCCCAACCCAGACGGGGACGACCTGCTTTCCGTTTAGCCCTAGATGGTTGGCCGAAAAGAACAATCTTCGGCAATCTGTCATCCTTCATCCGAACAACATGCCCTAAGGGACAAAACACTACTGGAATATTCCAACTCTTGCATTTAAACGAAATAAATCCAAAATGAACTTTGAAAAATCAAGAGAATTTAACTGTGACAAGGTAAATCATAGTAAAACACTACTGAAATATTTCAACTCTTGTATTTCACGAAAGAAATTCAAATGAACTTTGAAAAATCATGAGAATGTAACTATGACAGGGTAAACCATGACAAAACACTACTGAAACATTCCAACTCTTGCATTTCAACGAAAGAAATCCAAAATGAAATTTGAAAAATCAAGAGAATGTAACTGTGACACGGTAAACCACGACAAACCACTACTGAAATATTCCAACTCTTTCATTTCAACGAAAGAAATCCAAAATGAACTTTGAAAAATCAAGAGAATATAACTGTGACAATGTAAAGCACAATAAAACACTGATGAAATATTCCAACTCTTGCATTTTAACGAAAGAAATTCAAAATGAGCTTTGAAAAATCAAGAGAATGTAACTGTTACACGGTAGACCACAACAAAACATTTCTGAAATATTCCAACTCTTGCATTTCAACGAAAGAAATTCAAAATGAGCTTTGAAAAATCAAGAGAATGTAAATGCGACAAGGTAAACCACAGCAAAACACCACTGAAATATTCCAACTCTTGCATTTCACGAAAGAAATTCAAATGAACTTTGAAAAATCAAGAGAATGTAACTATGACAGGGTAAACCACAACAAAACACTACTGAAATATTCCAACTCTTGCATTTCAACGAAAGAAATTCAAAATGAACTTTGAAAAATCAAGAGAATGTAATTGTGACAAGGTAAACCACAACAAAACACTACTGAAATATTCCAACTCTTGCATTTCAACGAAAGAAATTCAAAATGAACTTTGAATAATCTTGAGAATGTAAATATGACCGGGTAAACCACGACAAAACACTACCGAAATATTCCAACTCTTGCGTTTCAACGAAAGAAATTCAAAATGAACTTTGAAAAATCCAGAGAATGTAATTGTGACAAGGTAAACCACAACAAAACACTACTGAAATATTCCAACTCTTGCATTTCAACGAAAGAAATTCAAAATGAACTTTGAATAATCATTTTAATCATTCGATATTATCAATAGCGATAATAAAAACATCGCTCCATTGGTTTAGAAAAACCCGAAAGAACAGAAATGAGTCTATAATTCGAGCAATTAGTCCGGTCACCACTTTTATATAGCGGTAACACTTTCGCTTTTTTGAAAGAATCCGGAAAAGCTCCCGATCTAAATGACAGATTTATTAAATGACACATAACTTTAATAATACTAGGTAAAATGGCTTTAACAATATTGGTCGATGATTCATCAATCCCCAGGGAATTACCATTCTTTAAAAGCTTACCAACCTTAGCAAGCTCTTCGTCTGTTACCGGATTTAAAAACATAGAATTTTCAGAAGGACTTCCTAGGTACGTACGATAATTACTTTGCCCATGGGACATATTACGTTTGAGCTTATTAGCTACTGACTGCCCGATTGACACGAAATGAAAATTTATGTAATTTGCCATTTCTAGTTTCCTTTCAATTGTATTATTGTATTACCATGGGCATACCGTATGTTTGATGGCGAAGAAGACGTCCGCGATTGATTTAAACATGAGTTGATTAGTTCCCAAGTTTTCTTTGGGGACTTACTTACTTCATTAAAAGAATCAAAATAAAATTTTATTTTAGCATTACGTATTATTTTTGAAAGTAGGTTCTTATAACTTTTGAAGGTTCTTCTAATTTCTTCACTTGGGAAAGATATTGAGGTTTTTTAGAGATTGTTTTTATGTTTTATTGACGTCAAAAGGGCGGGTGATATCCATGGTTTGATGGGTTGATTATATTTCCGTTTTATTTTTTTTACTCTTGGGCACGACTCATCAAGTGCAGCATTAAATCCTTCTAAAAAAATAATCTGTCGCAGAGTTTATTTCATCAGCATCAAATACAGAAGACCAATCAGTCAAATTCAGTTTATCCTTTAAACATACTAGATTTTTTTTATTAATAATCCGGGTTGCTGTTTCTGGTGATTTTATTTTATGAATCTGGTATCTCACATCAGAAATTAACAAAAAATGATCAGAGAAATCCGTCAGAACAACCTGTGAAGACTTGGCTGGTGTTGTTAAAAATAGGTTGTCAATGAGAGTTGCACTAGTCGATGCAACACGCGTTGGAATTGTACACGAAGGAATTAGGGAATTCGATGTCATTAATGTAATAAATTCTGATGTATGGGTATTTTTATTAAATTCCAGTAGGTTTATATTAAAATCCCCCATAATCACAACATCCTTATCGTCCAAAGATGCTAGTAAAGACTCCAGAGATTGCTAAGAAAAACGGTATTGGGGCTGACGGGGGCTTATACACAACACAAACTTAAATTCTTTTAGTCCCAAGCCGACATTCAACAGCCAGTATTTCCCACACTTTTTCAGTATTGTATTTTTCCAGTTCTGGAAGTCACTCAAACTGCGCTCCGTCTTTCAAATATAACCCAAGGCCACCTTTTTCATGGACTAGTCGATTCTTATCAATGAATTTATATCCCGGGATTTTCGCATTATATTTTGTCTCATCATTAATAAATGTTTCACAAATCCCAAAATGTCAATTTGATTTGCTGGCAATAAATTTGTTAGTTCATCAATAGAACTCGTAAGACCTTGTACATTCACAAACCCCATTCGCAATGAATTATCTTCAAGTCTGTTTATTTCATCAGGAGAAACGTACGATGACGGTCTTATTTTAGAAAAAACTGTTGTTTTCTCTTTGACCGAATACATGAAAAGTCTCAGAAAGTAAAGATAGGTTAAGGATTTTTCCCTCCAAAGCCACCAGTCTATCGGTCCCCCCGCACCCTCAAACTTTAAAGTCAACTAAATAATATTCGAAAGATCCCACCCCGCGCCAGTAAGCCCGCGTGACAAGGAGCCCGTACCACTGCCGAGTCATGAAAACCCATTATGCTTATCATCCTTCGAGAAGACCTAAGTTGAGAAGGTATAAGTGGAACAAAAGTAACTGGGGTAGAAATAATCAAAAGAAACTTGAACCGAGCTAGCTTAAATAACACATAAAAAAAAATCAAAATCAATAAAAATCAAAAAATCAAACAATTATCAATCTAGAGCGGGATTGATCTAATATCTGTACACTAGTCGCCGTTAATATTTCTTATGCTTTTGCCCACTGCGACTCAGAATCCGATTTATACTCTAGCCAGAGTTTGGCCCCTTTTTTGTTTCACTCGTGTGAGTTGTGCGGATCCATTCTCTCGCAGCTCCTTACCCTTAGACTGTAACTCGTTTCAAACAGAGTTTATTTTGGGCGGCAAGTTCGTGCAAATCTGGACCCCAGTTCCTTTCAGCTTCGATATCGAACTGAAGATAGATTGAATATCTTTTTCTGACGACACTGTTACAAAAACTGGAGGGCCGATCGGCTTACGGCTAGACACATTTGACTTCTGAGGCACCCGGTAGCACTGTGATATTTGGATTTTATCCGTGATTTCCATTTTTGATGTCAGTAACGTAGACACATTCGCTAGAACTGTCTGTTTGTTTTTCTCTTTCGGTAATCCGAAGATGATTAAGTTGAGTTTCCGGTCTTTTACTTCGATTTCCAGCAGTTTCGTTTCGATTGTATCACACTTTGACTTTTGCTCCTCAAGCTGGCTTTCTAGCCTAGCAATCTTCTCATCACGAGACTTCGATTCATTTTTCAAAGTCTGAACCTCATTTGAAATCGAGGACAGTGTAACAGCAAACTCTTTTTGTTGGTTAATTATGAGATCCAGTTTCTTTCCCAGTGCCTTCATTCCATCATCAAACGTTTTCTGGCTGACTGATGACATATTTCTTTAGCTATAAAATCCGCTCTCAGGTGAGATTTATGCTTTCATTTAGAATTTCATCAAATACAGACTTACTGGCAAGTATCCAAGCAGTATCCAAATGACAGAGACTGGTCTAACGCCGGTATAACTAGTCAAACAAGTTCACTCGTTGAATGATAGGTCGCTACGTCTCTAATTAAAAGTAACGTCTCCAATTAAAATTTTTAAAAGATTCTAAATAAGGTTGTATTATCAACTTTTCACTCTAATATAAAGATAATTTTAAAGCCAAGAAGTGCTTACTATTACTAGTTGTCGGTTTCTTACTAGTTTTCGTTCTTACTAGTTCTTACTAGTTTTCAGAGAGAGTCATCTCTGAAAAGTTGGAATAACATTTCCAATAGAAATGTTATTATATTTGTAATCAGCATAAAAAAGGCATTAAATGGTGTAGCCTATTCCTAACTCAATAATATGATTTGGTAAAACTTTGTCATCATATTATTGACTTACAAATAAAGTGAATATACCACTCAATGTCTGCCTTTTTTATGGTTTTCCTTATAATTTTGAAGGTTCCCCCCCCACCCCTTTTTTTTAAAAGACTATGCCCCTCAGAAATAAGACTGTTTTTTTACCATTTTCAAGCTTTGAAGGGGATTTTTAAGGTAATAAGTGCTAACTTGTTAGTTTTTGGGTAGTCATCAGTACTCTCTCAGAGGTAATGACACTTAGTTCTCTCGTTCAAGTGCTTACTTTTGACATTTCATCTTATTTACACCCCATTAGGTTTCAAGACACTCGGTCCCCCTCAGAAATCAGTAAATAACACTGTTTTTCATCCTGTTTCAACCTAATAAAGCTATTTTTATCACTCAGAGACATTAAAAGGGCTTATTTAAGGGTTCTAATAATGGGGACAATCATTTTATAGCTAAGAATATGGCTTAAAGAATTTAGAGAGCTCCTGCTTTTTCCATTCATACCCGTGTTTTTTTTATCTAAGCTGAAATTGAGCGGCTCATGACGCAATTTATTGGGGGAGGACCAGCAACCCCAGAAGAAGCCTCTGAGGAATTATTGGCCTGGACCGATGCCTTTATAACCAAATGGCCAGAACAAAATCTCCTTCGGTAAATTTCGCAAGACTCTTTTTTAAATATATTCAAAAGGGTATTTTAGAGCCTTGTAATATATATAGCAGAAGTGTGGGAATATATTCAGTAGTAAAGAGGGTTACACTTCTAACAGGGCATGGTACCCTTCCATAATACAATGATACATTTCAATGAGCAGTAGAGAGTCCACAGTTCCAAGAGGGCATGACACCCATAATACAACGATGCATTCTATACTCGTTCTCTCTTTTTCAAAGGGCAATATACCTTCCCGTCAGCTAATATGCTCTTTTATTCTTCTAGGTTCACACAGCAACACCAGGACTCATGTAATTGATTGCCAATTTCTATCAATCTAATTAATTAGCTATAAAATAATTTCCAATGGATTACCGATTAATTTAAAACAACAACAAAAGTAAGTCCAGTTAGTTTACCTTGTAAGGTTTCTTCATTGTGAGACACTGCACAGTTTTTTGATACCATTTTCTTTGGAGGTTCATTCTTCAATAAACTTGGCCTTGGAGGCTTCTTAGGTGGAATTTTCTTCTTTCCTAAAAAAAATAGATTTTCTATTAAATGATTAATAAATTATTGAAAAAGTTGTGCAGATATAATTATACAACAAGGTATGTTCAGAGCTTTAATTATACTCTTATTTCAAGGTTTGTATTATTGTAGTTGAAATTACTCTAAAGAAACAAGGCACCAATCGTACAAAAAACAAAATGGATGTGATTTTACCTCCCTGATCTTCGAGGTGAGATTGTGGAAAATCTTCAGATTTAACTTTCTTTGTTGTTTAAGACTATCCCATATTGGTGTAATACAATCTTTGCTCTTTACGATTTGTACAAAAAAAAGTATGTGAAGAAGAGAAACCTATTGCATAAGTGCTGGTAGTACTGAATATACGTTAAGGCAAGTGAATAATTTAAGTCACAATTTTGTTTCCTAGTTTACAAATTTACAATTCAAGCTTTCTGGTGAAGCAGGGCACTGATCACATCGGAAAAATTGAAAGTGAATTTTTCTTGTCCTTATGCGTCCTTATTCTAATACTCTGGAGCATCTTTCGGTACCTTTTCCTCTGTTTCTTTTTACATTCGTCTGTGCAGTTTTTCTTCTAGTGAAGAGCTGGTGGATGCTGCTTTTAAAATATGTAAGTTTTTCAGAAATATCTCTATTATTTGACACATATCCCAAAAAACCACCAATGAACCAAACTAGTCACTATTTGTTGAATTTTCAGATGTCTTTTCTTCTCTTCTGAGAGACAAAAGAAGGAAAAAAAGAAAAAAGAACAAAGGCATCTGAAAATGCTCCAGAGAAAATTCATAATTTTCCAGGATAAGAAAACACAGAACATAAAAAACTAGATGCAGCAGAAGAAAATTCAATCTTTCAATTTTTTTCTACTTCCACACAAAGAATGGATCTGTAAATAACCCATTCTTTAATATTTCCTTTGATTGGAGTAAATCTTCCTCCTCCTGGAATTTTTCAACACTTTCAATAAAACCTGACCAAGTACTTTTCCAATCTTTTGGATAATGTAGTGAGAACTGTTTGAAATTTTAAGACAAGGAAAGTACACAACACTAGTCATACTTCCTAGTCATACTAGTCATACATACACTAGTCATACTTTAGAGGTTAAATTACAATCATTGAAATTATTGTGACAAAGCAGTGAATTCAGCAGCTCAGTGGCCAAATATTGCAGCACAAAACAACACCCTTTGCGCGTGATTTTCAAAATCAAACATCATGAACACCAATTGTCAACTGCAAGTTATCAATAGTTGTACGTTTGATCTCAACTTTCTAATTCGCTCTTTTTTTATTAAATTTTACTGTACTCCTTATAGAAAAAAGAGAAGGTTTCTAATGCAAGTTTAGCTAATATAAGAGAATATAAGCTAACATAAGGTGTAAATAATATTAAATTATTATTATTATTATTATTATTATTATTATTATTATTATTATTATTATTATTTAGTCCTTGTGATTTTTCTGCTGAAGAGAAGACAAGATTAAGGATTTCTTTGTTTTTATGATCACAGTAAAATACTGTGCCGTTGTTGTTAAACGGCGCCGAGCACTAAACAAATGTTAAGTTCAAGTTAGCACCATTTGCTTTACAAATTAGCCTTGGTTTAGTAAATTCGTTCCAAAAAAGCAACTTGTGTCCTGCCCTTTAGACAATAGAATTAAATATTGTAGGTAATTAATTAAAAACACTTATTCCACAAAATCAGTTTTTCAAAGAAAAATAAAGAACTTCATTTAACAAAAATGAGCAAAAATAAAATCAAATAATCTACCAAGTTCGGAAATACCACAAATCAGCATAGATAAATAAGTGAAACCAAAAACAAACAGAAATTACAATAATTAACCAAGTCAAACTCAAAACGAGCAGAAATTAACATAAGTTGGGCGCAAAACTCCTATGCCTTCCCAAGGCCAGAACATAATTTGAACTTAGTGATTTGTGGTAGTTTCACACTTAGTAGATTATTTGATTTTATTTGCTCATTTTTTGTTAAACGGAGTTCTTTACTTTTCTTTGAAAAACTTATTTTGTGGAAAAAGTTTTTCTAATTAATTTCTGTTCGTTTTATATTGACATAGTCTTTTCAGAAAAAAAGAAAATAATACTTTAAATCTTTTCTTTTTTTAAGACTTTATAGTTTGGCCTGCTATTTTTATGCTGGAGAAAAATTTTCAGCAATTTTTAACAACATACACCCTTTTAAAAATCTGGACACAAATGGTACTGTTTAATTTAGATTCATACCTCCTCTAGTTAACCTGAAATGGAAAACTTGATACCATTCACAAAAAAAAATCTGTTTACTTTCTTTGATAGCTTAGATACCCCTACGCTATTTTGATTTGGTTAAATTTCAAGAGCAGAAGTAGCCCCGAAAGTTTGAACATAATACCTTCAGTCGTTCTTGGGATACTGCTGAGATGTCTTATTGGCCTTTCTATTTTCAATTGAATAAGCCCTTTTCAAAGTTCCCACGACAACTCCTTTAATACGAAGTGCCCAGGTCTATAAAAACAACAACAACAAAAAATAATACATTATACCCACATCGATCTTTACTATAAAAATGTCAAGCCTTCCAATCACTTTCGACTATCAAAAAGGGCACTAGGCTTTTCGATATCCAATCGAATGAGCCCTTTTGGAAACGACAACGCTTTCTATAAACACCTTATATGCCCCCAGGGAATAAATTACAACCCTTACCTTAAGGTCTGTTAGGTTGGTTTTCATCCTCTAAGACCAAATTTCCAGAGCTTTCAACTGCGTTAAACAAAATGGCTATCTCAAGATTTTGATTGGATGTGTTTGGGGAAATGGTGGGCGGGAGAGGGGTGGTAGTCGCTCTCCAATCATTTCTACTATTAAAAATGGCCCTAGCCCTTTCAATTTCCAATCAAATGAGCCCTTTTGAAGTTTCTACGACAAAACTTTCAATAAAAATCTTATATGCCCCCAGGGTATAACTTACAACCCTTGCCCTGAGTGCTAGGGGGTGTCATTCTCAAAGACCTAATTTCCTGAACTTTCTACTACGTTGAACAAAATGGCTATCTGAAAATTTTGATTGAATGTGTTTGGAGGAATGGTAGGCGTGAGAGGGGGGTTAGTTACCCTCCAATAACTTTCGACTATTGCAAAGGGCACTAGCCCTCTCAATTTCAAATTGAATGAGCCCCTTTCAAAGTTTACGACAACTCTATAAAAACCTTATATGCCCCCAGGACAGAACTTAGAACCTTTGCCCTTGGGGCTCTGGGGGTTTTTTCATACAAAATTTCCAGAACTTTCAACTGTGTTGAGCAAAATGGCTATCTCTAAACTTTGATTGAATGTTTTTGGGGAAATGGTGGGCTTAAGAGGGGGTTAATTACTCTCCACTCACTTTCGATTATTATAAGGGGCAATTTCAATTTCCAATTAAATGAGCCCTTTTTAAAATTTCTATAACAACTTTCTATATAGACTTTATATGCCCCAGGGCATAACTTACAACCTTTGCACTGAAGGCTTTGAGGGCGAAAAGTTGGTGTGAGAGGGGAGTTAGTTGCCCTCAAATCACTTTTGACTATTAAAAAGGGTACTAGCCCTTTCAATTTCCAATCGAATGATCCCTTTTTCAAGTTTCTAAGACAAAGATTTCAATAAAGTTCTTATATGCCCCCAGAGCATAACTTATAACCCTTGCCCTGAAGACTGTGGGGGGAGTGTCCTGCTCAAAGGTATAATTTCCTGAACTTTGAACTGCGCGGAACAAAATGGCTATCTCAAAATCTTTATTGGATGTGTTTGGGGAAATGGTGGGCGTGGAAGGGGTGTTAGTTGCTTTTTAATCACTTTCGACTACTAAAAAGAGCACTAGCCACTGTATATAAGGTGTTATATAAACACCTTATATGCCCCCTGGGCATAAGTTACAACCCTTGCCCTGAGGGTTGTGGGGGTGTTGTCAACCTCAAAGACCTAATTTCCAGAACTTAAAACTATGTTGAATAAAATGGTTATCTCAAAGTTTTGATTAGATGTGTTTGGGGAAAAAGGTGGGCGTGAGAGGCGGGTTAGTTGCCCTACAATCACTTTTGACTATTAAAAAGGGCACTAACCCTTTGAATTTCCATTCGAATGAGCCTTTTCTGAAGTTTCTACGACAACGCCTTCTCTAGAAAACCGTATATGCCCCCAGGGCATAACTTACAACCCATGCCCTAAGGGCTGTAGGGGACTGTCCTAAAAACATAATTTCTATCTGGAAATCAACTACGCTGAACAAAATGGGTATCTCAAAATTTTGATTGGATGTGTTTCGGGAAATGGTGGGCATTGAAGGGGTGTTATTCGCCTTCCAATCACTTTTCACTATTAAAAAGGGCACAAGCCACTCCAATTTCCAATTGAATGAGCTGTTTTCAAAGTTTCTACGACAACCTTCGATACGAAGTGCTGTACTTTAAAGGTTACAATTAATAAATAATACATTGTGCCAACATCGTTCTTATACGCCCCCAGGGCAGAACTTAAAACCCTTGCCCTGAGGTTTGTGGGGGAGTGTCCTCCTCTTTACTTAGTTCCGTTTCTTGTTTCGTTCTCGAGTGTCCCCGTTCTTTACTCAGGCAGTGCGATGGCGCTGCCATTGATTTTTACATCAACTTTCTATATAAACCTTATGTGCCCCAGGGCATTACTTACAACCCTTGCACTGAGGGCTCTGAGGGGGTTATCATCCTAAAAGATCTAATTTCCAGAACGTTCAACTACGTTGAACAAAATGGATATCTCAAAATTTTAATTTGATGTATTTTGGAAAATGCTGGGCGTGAGAGCGGCGTTAGTATCTATCCAATCACTTTCAACTATTAAAAAAGGCGCTAGCCCTTTAAATTTGCAATTGAATGAGCCCTTTTGAAGTTTCTATGACAACGCTTTCAATAAAAACTTTTTATGCCCCAGGGCATAACTTAAAACCCTTGCACTGAGGGTTCTGAGAGGGTTATCATCCTAAAAGATCTAATTTCATGAACTTTCAACTACGTTGAACAAAATGGATACCTCAAAATTTTAATTTGATGTGCTTGGGAAAATGGTGGGCGTGAGAGAGTCGTTAGTCGCTATCCAATCACTTTCAACTATTAAAAAAGACACTAGCCCTTTCAATTTTCAATTGAATGAGCCCTTTTGAAGTTTCTATCACAATGCTTCCAATAAAAACTCTATACGCCCCCAGGGCATAACTTATAATCCTGGCCCTGAGGGTTGTGGGGGAGTGAACCTTTCAATTTCCAATCGAATGAGCCCGTTTTGAGTTTCTACGACAACGCTTTCTATAAAAAACTGTATAAGCCCCCACGGCATAGCTCACAACCCTTGCAATGAGGGCTGTTGGGGGAGGGTTGTCATCCTTAAACACCTAATTTCCAAAACTTTCAACTACGTTGAATAAAATGGCTATCTAAAAATTTTGATTGGATGTGTTTGGCGAAAAGGTGGGTGTGAGACGGGGGTTAGTTGCCCTCAAATCACTTTCGACTATTAAAAAGAGTACTATCCCTTTGAATTTCAAATCGAATGAGCCCTTTTTCAAATTTCTACGACAAATATTTCAATAAAAACCTTATATGCCCCCAGGGCATAACTTATAATCATTGTTTTGAGGGTTGTGGGGGAGTGTCCTCCTCAAAAATATATTTTTTATCTGAAAATCAACTACGCTGAACCAAATGGCTATCCCAAAATTTTTATTGGATGTGTTTGGGGGAATGATGAGTATGGGGAGGGGGGCTAGTTGCCCTCCAATCACTTTGGACTATTAAAAAGGGTACTATCTCTTTGAATTTCCAATCGAATGAGCTTTTTTTAAAGTTTCTACGACAACACCTTCTTTAAAAACCTTATATGCCCCCAGGACATAACTTAAAACCCTTGCCCTGAGGGCTGTGGGGAAGTGTCCTCCTCAAAAACATATTTTCTATCTGGAAATCAACTACGCTGAAAAAGGGCTATCTCAAAATTTTGATTGGATGTGTTTGGGGAAATGATGGGCGTGGGGGGGGGCTATTTGCCCTCCAATCACTTTCGACTATTAAAAAGGGTACTATCTCTTTGAATTTCCATTCGAATGAGCATTTTTAGAAGTTTCTACGACAAGGCCTTCTATAAAAACCTTATATGCCCCCAGGGCATAATTTAAAACCCTTACCCTGAGGGTTGTAGGGGAGTGTCTTCCTCAAAAACATATTTTCTATCTGATAGCAACAAAATGGGTATCTCAAATTTTGATTGGATGTGTTTGGGGGAATGATAGGTGGTGGGGAGGGGCTAGTTGCCCTCCAGTCACTTTCGACTATTAAAAAGGGCACTAGAACTGTCAATTTCCAATCAAATGAGGCCCTTTTGAAGTTTCTACGATGCCCCCTTTTATATGAACTGCCCTGCTCTAAAGGAAAAAATAATATATAGTATATTGTGCCAACACCATTCTTATATGCCCTCAGGGCATAACTTAAAACCCTTGCCCCGTGGATTGTGGAGGAGTGTCGTCCTCAAAAAACATATTTTCTACCTGGAAATCAACTAAGCTGAACAAAATGACTATTTCAAAATTTTGATTGGATGTGTTTGGGAGAATGATGGGCGTGGGGGGGGGGATAGTTGCCCTCAAATCACTTTCGACTATTAAAAAGGGCACTTGTCCTTTGAATTTCCAATCAAATGAGCTTTTTTCGAAGTTTCTACGACAACGCCTTCTTTAAAAACCTTATATGACCCCAGGGCATAACTTAAAACTCTTGCCCTGAGGGCTGTGGGGGAGTGTCCTCCTCAAAAACATATTTTCTACCTGGTAATCAACTAGGCTGAATAAAATGGCTATCACAAAATTCTGATTGGATGTGTTTGGGGAAATGATGGGCGTGGGGGGGGAGTCGCCCTCCAATAACTTTTGACTATTAAAAAGGGCACTAGAACTCAATTTCAAATCGAATGAGCCCCTTCTGAAGTTTTTACGACGACCCCTTCCATATGAAGTGCCCTGCTCTAAAGGAAAAAAATAATACATAGTGCATAGTGCCAACATTGTTCTTATATGCAACATATTTTATATATGGTAATCAACTAGGCTGAAAAAATGGATATCTCAAAATTTTGATTGGATGTGTTTGGGTAAATGATGGGTGTGAGGGGGGGTTAGTTGCCCCGAGGATTGTGGGGGAGTGTCGTCCTCAAAAACATATTTTCTATCTCTAAATCAACTACGCTGAACAAAATAGCTATCTTAAAATTTTTATTGGATGTGTTTAGGGGAATGATGGGTGTGGGGGGGCTATTTGTCCTCCAATCCCTTTCGACTATTTAAAAGGGCACTAGTCCTTTGAATTTCCAATCGAATAAACTTTCTTGAAAGTTTTTACGACAACGCCTTCTTTAAAAACCTTATATGACCCCAGTGTATAGCTTAAAACCCTTGCTCTGAGGGTTGTGGGGTAGTTTTCTCCTCAAAAATATATTTTCTATCTGGAAGTCAACTACGCTGAACAAAATGGCTATCTCAAAATTTTGATTAGATGTGTATGGGGGAATGATGGGCGTGGGGGGGGGGGTCGGCTTTTTGTCCCCAATCACTTTTGACTATTAAAAATTTTACTAGCCTTTCGAATTTCCAACCGAATGAGCATGTTTTGAAGTTTCTACGACAACGCCTTCTGTAAAAACCTTATATATCCCCTGGGCATAACTTAAAACCCTTACCCTGAGGTTTGTGGGGGAGTACCCTCCTCAAAAATATATTTTCTATCTAAAAATCAACTACGCTGAACAAAATGGCTATCTCAAAATTTTGATTGGATATGTTCTGGGGAATGATGGGCGTGGGGGTTTGGGGCTAGTTGCCCTCCAATTACTTTCTACTATTAAAAAGGGCACTAGAACTCTCAATTTTCAGTTGAATGAGCCCCTTTTGAAGTTCCTACGACGACCACTTCCATATGAAGTGCCTTTGAAAAACTTTACAAAGGTGACAAGCCACTCAATTTCCAATTGAATGAGCGCTTTACGAAGTTTCTACGACAACTTCTTCGATACGAAGTGTCCTGTTCTAAAGGAAAAATTGATAAATAATACATTGTGCCAACATCGTTCTTATATGCCCCCAGGGCCTAACTTAAAACCCTTGCCCTGAGGTCTGTGGGGGAGTGTCCTACTCTTTACTTAGTCCCCGTTTCTTGTCTCGTGCTCAAGTGTTCCCGTTCTTTACTTAGGCAGCGCGATCGCGCTGCCTATTATTTATGCAATAATTTTCTATATAAAACCTTTTATGCCCCCAGGGCATAACTAACAACCCTTTCATTGAGGGCTCTGAGGGGGTTATCATTCTAAAAGACCTAATTTCCAGAACTTGCAACTACGTTGAACAAAATGGATATCTCAAAATTTTAATTCGATGTGTTTGGGAAAATAGTGGGCGTGAGAGGAGCGTTAGATGCTATCCAATCACTTCCAACTATTAAAAAAGGTACTAGCCCTTTCAATTTCCAATTGAATGAGCCCTTTTGAAGTTTCTACGACAACCTTTTCAATGAAAACTTTATATACCCCCAGGGCATAACTTACAACCCTTGTCCTAAGGGCTTGCCCTAAGGGGGACTGTCCTCAAAAACATAATTTCTATCTAGAAATCAAATTCGCTGAACAAAATGGCTATCTTAAAATTTTGATTGGATGTGTTTGGGGAAATTGTAGGCGTGGAAGGGGTGTTATTTAACTTCCAATCACTTTCGATTATTAAAAAGGGCACAAGCCACTCCAATTTCCAATTAAATGAGCGCTTTATGAAGTTTCTACGACAACTTCTTCGATATGAAGTGTACTGCTCTAAATGAAAAAAATGATAAATAATACATTGTGCCAACATCGTTCTTATATGCCCCCAGGGCATAACTTAAAACCCTTGCCCTGAGGTCTGTGGGGGAGTGTCCTACTCTTTACTTAGTCCCCGTTTCTTGTCTCGTTCTCAAGTGTTCCCTTTAATTACTTAGGCAGCGCGATCGCGCTGCCTATGATTTATTCAACAACTTTCTATATAAACCTTATTTGCCCCAGGGCATAACTAACAACCCTTTCAGATAGGGGGTTATCATTCTAAAAGACCTAATTTCCAGAACTTTCAATTACGATGAAAAAAATGGATATCTCAAAATATTAATTCGATGCGTTTGGGAAAATGGTGGGCGTGAGAGGGGCGTTAGTTGCTATCCAATCACTTTCAACTATTAAAAAAGGCACTAGCCCTTTCAATTTCAAATTGAATGAGCCCTTTTGAAGTTTCTACGACAACATTTTCAATAAAAACTTTATATGCCCCAGGGCATAACTTACAACCCTTGCCATAAGGGCTGTGGGGGGAAGGGTTGTCATCCTTAATGACCTAGTTTCTACGACAGCGCTTTCAATAAACACTTTATATGCCCCAGGGCATAACTTACAACCCTTGCACTGAGGGCTCTGAGGGGGCTATTATCCTAAAAGACCTAATTTCCAGAACTTTCAACTACGTTGAACAAAATGGATATCTCAAAATTTTAATTCGATGTGTTTGGGAAAATGGTGGGCGTGAGAGGGGCGTTAGTCGCTATCCAATCACTTTCAACTATTAAAAAAGGCACTAACCCTTGCAATTTCCAATTGAATGAGCCCTTTTGAAGCTTCTATGACATCGCTTCCAATAAAAACTTTATACGCCCCCCGGGCATAACTTATAATCCTTGCCCTGAGGGTTGTGGGAGAGTGTCCTCCTCAAAAATATGTTTTTTATCTGGAAATCAACTACGCTGAACAAAATGGCTATCTCAAAATTTTTATTGGATGTGATTGGGGGAATGATGGGTGTGGGGGGGGGGGCTAATTGCCCTCTAATCAACTTTCTAATATTAAAAAGGGCACTAGCCCTTTGAATTTCCAATTTAATGAGCTTTTTTTGAGGTTTCTATGACGCCCTTTTCAAAAACCTTATATGTCCCAGGGCATAACTTAAAACCCTTGCCATGAGAGCTGTGGAGGAGTGTCCTCCTCAAAAACATATTTTCTATCTGGAAATCAACTACGCTGAACAAAATGGCTATCTTAAAATTTTGATTGGGTGTGTTTGGGGGAATGATGGGTTTGAGGGGGGGGGGCTAGTTGTCCTCCAATCACTTTTGGCTATTAAAAAGGGCACTAGCCAGTCCAATTTCCAATCGAATGAGCCCTTTTCGAAGTTTCTACGACAACTCCTTTGATACGAAGTGTCCGGTTATGGAGATAAAAAAAAAAAAAAAAACACATTATGCCCACATTGTTCTTTACTTAGGCAGCGCTAGTGCGCTGCCTATGATAAAATAGCTCTTTGGGGAACACCATTACAAACATCAATGATTTCCCGACAAAGAACAAAAACTGACAGGAAAAATTATTCCTTACTCTGTAAAAATGCCAAAGAACTGCCGAACAAGATTTTCAATATCTTAGCGTAAATAGTGTGGGCTGTAGGAGAACCAGCTCTCCTCATGTAAATTGTTTTTCGCTTCATTCTGAGTTTTTTATTCCTCTATTTTTCTTTAGAAAAATGATCCTTTTTTGATATTCTATTGAAAGTAACAAAGTGTGGTGAATTCATTTAACTTAATTGCCTGAACTATCAATTCTTAAGGATGGTGCAAAGTTTCATTGATCTAGATAAGCTATTTTCTTTAAATTTAAATCAAAAACTCACCTTTTGAAAATTTACCTTATCTGAAATTTACCTTGTCTGAAAATTTACCTTTTGATGTACTAGGCTCATCATCATTAATTAAGAAAACACCATCTTGAATAAGATCATCATTATATTTATCCATATTGCGCCTAAAAATAAAACAATGGGTTAATAGTAAAAGGGCTATACTAAAAGAAAATAATTAACCATTTACGTAATTGACAGTTTTAAAAGAAGGGTTCAGAGCGATCGCAAAACTTGTAATGATTTTTCTGAAACTCGAGACTTTATTTCCTAGAAGTCAAATTGCATAAGAATTTTACTGAAAATGAGGCTGCAATATATTCAATAATATGTAATTCTTAAAGATTAAACTGAAGACGGTTATGACTGTAAAGGATTCAATCAGCAACAGCTGGAGGATTTTGAAAGATACTTAAATTGCCTTCAAAATAAAACATTAAAAGTAGGAAAGCCTTAGAGGTAGAAAACATTAGTAAAAGAATGATTAATGTCCTTACCAAACTTTGGAACAGCAGATGATCCACTGAGTATACAGCCAGAAACCTGAAGATCTAGAAATTTCAAAAATTGAGACAAACAAAATAAAAGATATTGTCTTTGCTGTTCCTTGAAAACTTCGATGGTAGTTTCACCAAAGTTTACAATGTTTTCAAGACATTTATTCAATTTGTCATATCATGCAGTGCTCAATCCAATTTATTCCTAAATTAGAACTGCATATCATTGCAGTTCTCTCTGGCCTCAATGTCTTAAATAATTTCTGAGACCACACTGGCTAATTATGATAAAACGAAAAACTAGTACAAAACAGAAAAACGAGGATTATACAAGCCAGTGAAAAATATAGACTAAAATACAAATATTTCGGTTAAGACCTCCGCTTGACCGTCCTTAGTGCACGATAATAACGTACAAAATTACTAATAAAAATCCAAGGATACTATAAAAATTTCAAGCCTTAAAACAAAACACAACTAAAATTTGACAACCCTTTCCATGTAACTGTGAAAGGTTAACTGAATTCAAAATGCAGTATTGAAGGGGAATTCATTTTTTTTATTTATTCAGAGCATTTTTCAAAGCTAAACGCTTCCCAGGTAAAACTTCATCACAGATTAGGTTAGGCTGTAAAATGTGATTTATTTTATTTAAGTAAATACGAGTCATAGTTAATTAGTTCATTATTAATGGGTTTAAATAGGTTTCTCCAGTGTCTATATTGAGAGCTACCTTTCGGTGAATGTTCTTTTTTTTTATCTCAACTGCCTGCCTGAAAACTTGGATGAGACCTTTAACAGGGGCAATAATGGAGGTCTCATCCAAGTTTTCAAGGAGGCAGTTGAGATAAAAAAAAATACATTCACCGAAGGGTAGCTCTCAATAGAGAAACTGAGGAAAGCTATTTAAATCCCATTTATGTACGGTGAAAGCACATTTCACCGTTAAATGGAAAGGGTCGTCTAATTTTAGTTGTGTTTTTTTTAAGGTTTGAATTTTTTATAGTATCCTTGGATTTTTACTAATAATTTTATGTTATTATAATGCACTGAGGACAGTCAAAAGGGAGTCTTGAACGAAATATTTGCATTTTAGTCCATATTTTTCACTGGCTTGTATAATCATCATTTTTCTTTATTTTTACTATTTTTTGTTTTACCTCAATGTCTCTTATACTTATTATAGTTCAGACCTCACCTAAACTTCGGACATGATTCCTGAACTACAATGTCTGACACTTGTTATCCCCAAAGCTTTGTTTGAATCGCCATTATCTGGCAACGCTGCACAAAATTGTTGCTCCCCTTCACATCCTCTACATAGACCACTTCTGGTAGATTTTTACAGACAGTGATAAACTGAGAATCCAGTGATAAATTGAAAAACATTCAAATAGATTAATGAAAATATAGCATTTGACGCACTAGCTAGATTGTGTTTGACCAAGTCAACCAAAACCATTATCCTACAGAGCTTGATCTACACTTTGGTAACAGTTTGATCTTTTATAAATAAGGAGATCATTATCAGTCTCAGAGATTAGGACGACTAAACTTATCGAAAAAATATAGATAGATATTCTAAGAAAATTTGAGGGGCCAGTGACCTGGCAATGCCATCTTGATGTATGAAAGCTTTATTTGACGGATATTAAAACATGTAGTCTTTTTTTAAATCATAGAAAATGCTATAAAGCGGAGTTTTAAACTGGAAAAAATCGTGAAATTCTAACTTTAAAATTAGGATAAATATGAAAGGAATCACAAAAAAAATACAGATAAATATTCTAAGAAAATTTGAGGGGCCAGTGACCTGGCAATGCCATCTTGATGTATGAAAGCTTTATTTGACGGATATTAAAACATGTAGTTTTTTTAAATCATAGAAAATGCTATAAAGCTGAGTTTTAAACTGGAAAAAATCGTGAAATTCTAACTTTACATTAAGATAAATATAAAAGGAATCACAAAAAAAATATAGATAAATATTCTAAGAAAATTTGAGGGGCCAGTTACCTGGCAATATCATCTTGATGTTTGGATTGGATCTGTTTGGGAAAAGGCGGGCGTGAGAGGGGGGTTAGTTGCCCTCCAATCACTTTCGACTATTAAAAAGGGCACTAGCCTTTGAGTTTCCAATCGAACGAGCCTGTTTTGAAGTTTCTACGACAAAAATTTCTATAAAAGCCTTATATACTCCTAGAGCATAAGTTACATCCCTGCCCTGAGGGCTGTAGAGGGAGTGTTCTCCTCAAAAACATAATTTCTGTTTGAAAATCAACTATGTTGAACAAAATTGCTATCTAAAAATTTTGATTGGATGTGTTTGGGGAAATGGTGGGCCTGGAAGGGGTGTTAGTGTTCCAATCACTTTCGACTATTAGAAAGGGAACTAGCTATTCCAATTTCCAATCATATGATCCCTTCTCGAAGTGTCTACGACAACTCCTTCGATAAGTGCCCTGGTCTAAAAAAAAAAAAAAAAAAAAAAAAAAAAAAACAATACATTGTGCCAACATCGTTTTTTATTTAGGCAGTACTATTGCGCTGCCTATGATTTGGTCTGCTGCTAGTTGTTACTTGCCCTGTAGCCGCATGTTTCCTCGTTGTTCATTTTCGTTTGACTAATTATAATTCTTGCTGTCGCTTATCTTCTAACTGGATATTTCTTTTTTTTCTTCACTTTCAATTTTAACTCGTTGTAATTGTCGCTGTCGCAAGTGTTCTAACCGTATATTTTTTTTCTTTATTTTCCTTTATAATTATTTCAGAAATTTTGTCAACACCTTTCCATTTGCTGTTCAAATTGGTTTTTTCACATATGATGGTCTAGGTCAGTGGTTCTCAAACTGTGGTACGCGTACCCTTTGGGAGTACACAACTTTTTTAGGGAGTAAGTGGCCGGCCAACAAAAAAAATAAAAAAAACCTTTAACTCTAGGACCTGCAATTTTATTTATATTTTTTCTTCAGTTTACTTAGTACCGGTAACTGAGATAGGGTACTTAAAACTTTTGCGGGTAAAAATGGGGTTCAGTGTCTAGATAAGTTTGAAAACCACTGGTCTAGGCTATTAAATTGTCCTTTAGGCATTACTAAACTGCGTAAAGTGCTTTTGTAAATAGAATCAGTACATTTTGTATTTTACATTTAGATATGTTCCTTAGGTAATGTTGCCCGTGTCATAGATACTAAAAAGGCTACGATCACTTTTGAGAGAGGGAATGAAGTAATTTACTCCCTTGAAATGTGCTCAAACATAGGACGTCACTCAGGGTATCTTTTTTTCAAAATTAAGACTTTGCGGAATTTTCACCGAATTTTCCTCAGAAAATAGAAAACTAACCTAAAGTTATAAAAGATATATGTAAAGATTCCCAGTTGGAGAGTAAGTTATGCCACCAAGTGGTGCATTTGATCCTGAAAAGTCACATAGTTAAGTTGAATTAGATTTTTATGTTAGTGTTTGATTTAAAAAAATAGATTTGCTTTATTTTAATGTACTTAATGTATAAATACACATTAACTATTATGAAGGAGGTGTACTGAGTCATTGTGTTGGGGGAAGGGGGGCAGATGTCTAAAAGAAAAAATTTTAACACTCAAGCAGTGAAACCCTCTTTGATCCTTTAGACTATTATAGAAAGATGTATAAGACGGGATGGGGCACGAATCTCTCATTAATCAAACTAAGTATGAGTACTGATAATTGATCTCATTCCTGAAAAGGGTTTCTGAAGTGTATTCTAAAGCTATATTTCCTTCATCCTTCATAAAATCAAACAGTTCGTGGTAACGAACTGTAAGTAAGGAGCGACCCGGCTCAATGGTAACCGAAACTCTAGAAAACGGTATTTTGATACAAATAGATACATCAAAAGAATCACATTTTAATGCTGATTTCAAATATATAAGTTTCATCAAGTTTAATCCTACTTATCAAAGGTTAGGTTCCTGAGAAAATTTGGCTGATTTTCGAAAAAAGGGGGAAAGACCCCCTAAAAATCATAGAACCTTAATGAAAATCACACCATCATATTCCGCGTATCAGAGAACACTACTGTAGAGGTTTCAAGCTCCCATCTACAAAAATGTGGAATTTTGCATTTTTTGCCAGAAGAAAGATCACGGGTGCGTGTTTATTTATTTTTTTTTTTTTCCCCAGGGATGATCGTATCGAACCAGTTGTCCTACAATATCGTAAAGGGCTCATTGGAATGGAAATTGAAAGTTCTAGTGCCCTTTTTAAGTGACCAAAAAAATGGAGGGCAACTAGGCCCCCTCCCACGCTCATTTTTTTCCTAAAGTCACCTGATCAAAATTCTGAGATAGCCATTTTGTTCAGCATGTTCGAAAATATTATAAGTATGTCTTTTAGGATGACTTAATTCCCCGAAGTTCCCGGGGGGAGGACTGAAAGTTATGAACTTTACCCAATGTTAACATATAGTATTGGTTATTTGGAAGTATACAGACGTTTTCAGGGGAGATTTTTCCTGGTAGTGGGGGGGGGTGGGTTGGTCAGGGGTTATGTGGGAGGATCTTTCCATGAAGGAAGTTTTCATGGGGGAAGGGACATTGCTATGAAGGGGACGCCGGACTTCCCAGCATTATTTAAAAAAAGATAAGAAATTTAATATAAAAAAACAAGTATTTCAACTGCAACAGTAGCAACATCGAAACTTTAAACGAACAGAAAATATTACATCTATAATTGGGTTCACCCCGTAGTCAATGCCTCGCTCTTTAAGCCAAAGATTTTTAGTACTTTCATAAGAGCTATTTATTCTAATTAACGGCCTTTGTGATTAAGCGGTCATTTCTAAAGAATTGGAACAAAATTTGAACTTTCGCTTAAAGAGCAAGGTATTGACTAGTGGGCGAACCCCCTAATAAACAAATTAAAAATATATGAATATAGAAGTTCGTTACGTAAGTTAATTCGTAAGTTACGTATATTTATTACTTATATTATTACGTATATTATTACTTATAACTTATATTATTACTTATTATTATTACTTATATTACTTATTATTACTTATATTATTATATTATTACTTATATTACGTATATTATTATTTTGTAGTTTTCCTTTTTTTTTGGGGGGGGGGGGAGGGTAAAAAGACAATTCTAAGAACCCCAGTTTTTGTCTGACATTTTTGTCATAAAAATGCAATAGAAACGCATTACCTTATTGCTATCTTACGGAACAAAAGATTATCCTAAATGGCTACACTTTCAAACTCGTACTGATAAAATTGGAGCCAAATTTCGAAGCTCAAAATATGATACTTTTTCTAGTCAGCTGAAACAGTTAAGACTTCGTAAAGATGAGTCATTATAAAAAAATACTTTTCAGGTCACACTAGGATCTTAAAAATCGTTTTTATGATAATTAACAGCTATATCCAGAACTTCTGTATGGGCGGGTTTTTTTCAGGAGGGGGGTTGGATAAATATCATTAAAAACGTTTCATAATGTGGCTTTATGTATTTTTTTTAGGCTTTTACGATTTGGACAATCATTTTGGGAGGGAGGGGAAGTATCGAATCTCCTAATCCCTCCCCTTAATACAGCCTTAACCATGAATCCATATCAAACAGTTCGTGGTAACGAACTGTAAGTAAGGAGCGATCCGGCTCAATAGCAACCGAAACTCTAAAAAATATTTTGATGCCAATAGATATATGAAAAGAATTATATTTTTATGCTGATGTCAAATGTATAAGTTTTATCAATTTTAGTCTTACCCATCAAAAGTTAAGCGCCTGAGAAAATTTGCCTTATTTTCGAAAAAAGGGGGAAGCACCCTTTAAAAGTCATAGAACTTTAATTAAAATCACACCATCAGATTCAGCGTTTCAGAAAACCCTATTTTAGAAGTTTCAAGCTCCTATCTACAAAAAAGTGGAATTTTGTATTTTTTGTCAAACAGTTCGTGGTAACGAACTGTAAGTAAGGAGCGACCCGGCTCAATGGTAACCGAAACTCTAGAAAACGGTATTTTGATACAAATAGATACATCAAAAGAATAAGATTTTAATGCTGATTTCAAATATATAAGTTTCATCAAGTTTCATTCTACCCATCAAAAGTTAGGCGCCTGAGAAAATTTGGCTGATTTTCGAAAAAAGGAGGAAAGACCCCCTAAAAGTTATAGAACCTTAATGAAAATCACACCATCATATTCAGCGTATCAGAGAACCCTACTGTAGAGGTTTCAAGCTCCCATCTACAAAATGTGGAATTTTGCATTTTTTGGGGACGTTTTCAGGGGAGATTTTTCCTGGTAGTGGGGGTGGGGGTGGTTCGGGGGTTATGTGGGAGGATCTTTCCATGAAGGAAGTTTTCATGGGGGAAGGGACATTGCTATGAAGGGGACGCCGGCCTTCCCAGCATTATTTAAAAAAAGATCAGAAATTTAATATAAAAAAAACAAGTATTTCAACTGCAATAGCAGCAACATCGAAACTTCAAACGAACAGAAAATATTACATATATGATTGGGTTCACCCCGTAGTCAATACCTCGCTCTTTAAGCCAAAGATTTTTTAGTACTTTCATAAGAGCTATTTATTCTAATTAACGGCCTTTGTGATTAAGCGGTCATTTTTAAAGAATTGGAACAAAATTCGAACTTTCGCTTAAAGAGCAAGGTATTGACTAGGGGGCGAATCCCCTAATAAACAAATTAAAAATATATGAATATAGAAGTTCGTTACGTAAGTTAATTCGTAAGTTACGTATATTTACTACTTATAAAAACGTTCGTAAATAAAATTAAACAAGTTTCGAGAAAGCCATTTAAATAAATAAAAGTAAATTAATATGAAAATTTTGTTTTAATTATTCATGTACGGTGAGCCAAGATCAAAACCTGTATTTATTCAAAAACGTTCAAAAATTAAATAAAAAAAAACAAGTTTTTTAAACTGAAAGTAAGGAGCGACATTAAAACTTAAAACAAACAGAAATTATTCCGTATATGAAAGGGACTGTCCCCTCCTCAACGCCTCGCTCTTTACGCTAAAGTTTGACTCTCACAACTTTATTTATTAAAACAATAAAAATCTTTAGCGTAAAGAGCGAGGCTTTGAGGAGGGGACAGTCCGTTTCATATACGGAATAATTTCTGTTCGTTTTAAGTTTTAATGTCGTTCCTTACTTTCAGTTTAAAAAGCTTGTTTTTTTTATTTAATACTTCCAGGAATGACAAAACCTGTGTAATGCCTGAATCAAAGGAGATAAAAATTGACAATTCAATTTAACATTTACAAATTTTTTTGGTGATTCCCAATTGATTTGGTGATTCCTCAGAGTGATGCTCAGACTCTTGCAAGTTTCAAATTTGCATAAGTGGAAGAGTCTCAATTAGTAAGATTAGGATTAGTCTCAATGGGTTGAATATGTGCATATGTTCATATGCACATGTGTATTATTACCTAATAAATAAATCATCAAAAAATATTATCTTTTTGTTTTACACTTATATGAGGTCGCCAGGAAACTAGGAATCATAAAAGGGGTCGTGAATGAAGAAAAATCTAAGAAGCCCTGATCTAGACCATCAAATACGACAAGACTAATCCAAGCAGCTGATGCAAAAGAAACTGAAATAATATCTGAAGTAACGATGGACTAAAATAAAGAACAAAGCAATGTACGGTTGAAATATAAGCGGTAGCAAGAAGTAAGACGAGTCAAAAAGAAAGTTAAAAACAAGAAAATATACCGTTACAAAACATGAATGACAAGGGCCAAGAGCAGACCAGAGAAATTAATGATTAAACATAGCAAATTGGATCAATGGACAGAATCAAACAGTTCGTGGTAACGAACTGTGAGTAAGGAGCGATGTGGCTCAATAGTAACCTAAAATATGAAACAGGATTTTGACATCAATAAATATATCAAAAGAATCGGCTTATTATGTTGATTACAAATATATAAGATTCATTAAGTTTAATGTTACACGTCAAAAGCTACGAGCCTGAGAAAATCTGCCTAATTTTCAAAAAAGGGCAGAAACACCCTCTAAAAGTCAGGGAATCTTAATGAAAATCAAACCATCAGTTGGTCTCCATTGATTCAATCAGATGGGATCAAGCCACAGCCTTTGGGAGAGGTTTGTAAGTCAGAAATTTGCCCTTCGTTTTTACGTATAGTGTTTCTTATTAGGACATTTCCCGGGGAGGGCGAGAATTTTATGCTGGCTGGATTTTTTACGGGAAAAATTTTCCTTTGGGAGGAGGCTTCTGAGGAGTGAGCTTACCAAGGGAAATTTTACACTGGGGGAATTTGTCAAGATTCCTATTCAAAATTCTTTTTATTTGTCTTACTTTCTCTTTGTCGACCCAATTTTACCCATGGAGATACTAAGAGGGATTGTCCGGGGGAAATATTTATCGGGCTGGAAGTGTCTAGAGTATCCTTACGTAAGTGGGAGATTTTTCACGGGAGAAATTCTCCATGGGGGAGTTTTCCGCAGGATAAATTCCCAAGAGGGAATTTTTTGTGGTAATACCTTTCTACTAGGTAGCGGGGGTATTTGCGAGAAGAATTTTCAATGGAGAGAGGATTTCTGGCATGGTTTACAAAATAGAAATTAATCAGAAACTAAAGTCTTTTCCAATAAAATTGGGCCAAGAAAATATTTTTAGCGGGAAAAATTTTCCAGGGGTAATTTTGAGCTACAATAGAATTATCTGGGGGGAATTTTCCTTGGGGAGGGGATATTTTCTGTGGGAAGAAATTTACATGGAGGGATTTTACGCTGGGAAGGAATTTTTTCATGGAAGGCAATGCATGAGGGGTTCTAGGCATTTAACTCTCCCCCTGGAAAATACTCCCCACGGAAAATACCCCGAAAAATACCCCCCCCCCGGAAAATCCCCCCTACGGAAAATCCCCCTGGAAAATACCCCCGAAAAATAACCCCCGCGGAGAAACCCCCCAAAATACCCCCTCACCCCCTCGGAAAAAAAACCGTGGAAAACACCCACTGAAAAATAACCACCATAGAAAATACCCCTCCCCCCGTAGGAATATCTCCCTCCCCCCGTGAAAAATACCCCACCGGATAATAAAACCCCGCCCTCCTAGTGTGCCAATTGTTTAAATTGTTTTTTATTGTTAAAAAAATAGAGTTGTGAGAAAGTCAAACTTTAGCGTAAAGAGCGAGGCGTTGAGGAGAGGACAGCCCCTTTCATATACGGAATAATTTCTGTTCGTTTTAAGTTTTAAAGTCGTTCCTTACTTTCAGTCAAAAAAAACTTTTTTTTAAATTTAATTTTTGAACGTTTTTGAATTAATGCAGGTTTTGATTTTGGTTCACCGTACATGAATAATTAAAACAAAATTTGTATATTAATTTTACTTTTATTTGGTTAAATGGCTTTCTCGACACTTGTTTTATTTTATTTACGAACGTTTTTATTAGTAATAAATACACGTAACTTACGAATTAACTTACGTAACGAATTTCTATGTTCATATATTTTTAATACGTATATTAGGAGCTTGCCTCCTAGTCAATACCTCGCTCTTTAAGCTGAAGTTCGAATTTTGTTTCATTTCTTTAGAAATGACCCCTTAATCACAAAGGCCGTTATTTAGAATAAATAGCTCTTATGAAAGTACTCTTTGGCTTAAAGAGCAAGGTATTGACTAGGGGGTGAACCCAATCATACACGTAATATTTTCTGTTCGTTTTAAGTTTTGATGTTGCTCATTATTTTCAGTTGGAAAACTTTATATTTTATATTTAAAACGTTTTTTTTTATATTTAATTTCTGATCTTTTTTTAAATAATGCTGGGAAATCCAGCGCCCCCTTCATAGCAATGTCCCTTCCCCCATGAAAACTTCCTTCATGGAAAGATCCTCCCACACAACCCCCGACCCACCCACACCTCTACTACCAGAAAAAATTTCCCCTGAAAACGTCTGTATACTTTCCAATAACCAATACTATATGTTAACATTGGGTAAAGTTCATAACTTTCATCCCTCCCCCCCCCGGGGACTTCGGGGGATTAAGTCATCCTAAAGGACATAGTTATCATATTTTCAACTATACTGAACAGAATGGCTATCTCAAAATTATGATCAGGTGACTTTGGGGAACAAATAAGCGTGGAAGGGGGCCTAGTT
The DNA here is from genome assembly GCA_027921565.1 of Artemia sinica. Classification (NCBI taxonomy): domain Eukaryota; kingdom Metazoa; phylum Arthropoda; class Branchiopoda; order Anostraca; family Artemiidae; genus Artemia; species Artemia sinica. The sequence goes on from JAPEVW010000125.1 coordinate 111,880, forward strand.
GGCCTCAATTTTTTGGTCACTTAAAAAGGGAATAGAACCCTTAATTTCCGTTCCAATGAGTCCTTTCACAATATTCTAGGACCACTGCGTCGATACGATCAACCCTGGGAAGAAAAAAAAATAAAAAAAAGAAAACAAAAAAAAACAAATCAACACGCATCCGTGATATTTCTTCTGGCAAAAAATGCAAAATTCCACTTTTTTGTAGATAGGAGCTTGAAACCTCTACAGCAGGGTTCTCTGGTACGCTGAATTTGATGGGTAGGACTAAACTTGATTAAAGTTATATATTTGAAATCAGCATTTAAAATCTGATTCTTTTGATGTATCTATTGGTATAAAAAAAACCGTTTTCTAGAGTTTCGGTTACCATTGAGCCGCGTAACTCCTTACTTACAGTTCGTTACCAAGACCTGTTTGATGGCTGACGAACGACATTGCAAAATGTGATTTTATTAGCTTCAAAGGGTGTAGAGTTTTTATACATCTTCCTGCATCAATTAAATTGGGGTGTGCTTCCACGACATTTTTTACGGTAGGTATTGGAAACTCTGGAATGAATGCCATGGTTGTTTTATCAATATTTCCCTTTTCAATGCAGACGATCAAAATTGAAAAGAGAAAAGTTTATTAGCAAAGGGCAATGATAAAAGTATTAAGTGTTTTAGTGTATTAGTGTAAACGTATAAGTGTATTTGCAAAGGGCATTAAGTAAACAAATCAGTAAAAGAGTATGTAACAGGCACTAAAACAAGACATTGTACTCTATAATAAGAAAAACATGCACTAAAATCCCCCTCCCCTTACATTTTGAAAATACTCTGGAGATTCCGTCGTTCCCAAGCAGGGTATTGGGTTTTCTTATGTACAGCTCTTCTCTTGCTATGAGTGAATTTGAAGGTTTGAAGAGCGCATTCAACCCACTCCGTTTTGGGCTGAATCCTTTTATGTTAATTTTATCAAGCTCGGCGTGATTTGTGCCTATACACAGAAAAGCGGTAATTAGCAACACTGAGGGTTTTGTACTTTGAATACTCGAGATTGACCATACAAAAATGATGCAACTAACTTTGGGTAGTTTTAGAGAGAAGCTATGTTTCGAAAGAGGATGAATTGCGTTTTTAACCAACTAAAGTTCACAGCAGATGCTTGCAAGGCCATATCCAGGGGGGGGGGTTACTCGGTTTGAACCCCACCCCCCGAAATTTTTGACCGACTCGAAAATAAGTCGAAAATTAGTAAAACCTAGGTAAAAATCAGTAAAATTAGTCGAAAACTGAGTCAAAAATTAGTAACCCCCCTCCAAAAAAAAAGTCAAAAATTAGTAAACCCCCCCCCCCTGAAAAAAAATCCTGGATACGGCCCTGGATGCTTGGTATGGCACTAATTTTTCAGTAAAATATAAAAAAGGTCATTTGTGGAGTTTAACAGCAATTTTCGATACGTTCCAAAGCAGTGGTTTTATGTTAAATCAAGATAAATGCTATTTCACACGAAATAGTGTAAAAATTTTTGTTTGTGGTTGAAAAATTTGGAAAATGTTCAATGCTATGAATTTGCAAAGAATCAAGGAGATGCCAGCTCTCTCAGATGGTAGAACTTAAGTTTTTTTTACAAGTTAACTTTATATAATCTCTTGGGTAAAAATTTACAATTTATGGGGTCAATAGAGTGAGGTGCAGCTTTTGGATACATTAAAATCCCATTCCGTTCTGATATATTAGTAGTATACTTAGACCCAAATGTAGAACTTCTGATAACAGCTACTTGTGACGCTCCCCTGAGAGGTTCCGGATGCATATTGTTCCATATTTGCTAGAACGGACATAAAAAACCCGTTATGTTCTCTTTCTCAACATTAAATATGGTTACTTGAACTTGGACTTGAAGAATTGAAGTTCTTAACTTTACAGCATCCAAAATCTAAGTAGCTGTAATTAGCATAACAATAGTAATATTAGATTAATTTTTTTTTCTTTTTGTATAAGTTGCCTTCTTCTACGAGTCACGTCATCATAGTAGAAGTAGTAAATACTACAACTGCTAAAAACTCGCTGTAGCACGAAGCCACCAGAGGTCAATAAAGCTGCACATCCTACTTTTATGAATTGTCTTTTGGAAATTACATATTGTTCGTGTTCGCCTTACCTAAATAACCTATCTTAACTAAATTTACATCGAAGAATGTCAAGTTTTTTTAGTGATTGGAAGATCACATCTTTCAATTAAGAAAATTATCCTTTGTGTCTTGAGTTTCTTGATCTCAGGGCCAAAGTGCCACCTGGGGTATTTTTCCGTGGCAAAGGTCACCCTCATCTCTTCCTCCAATACTGGTAGCAGCAATTAAAGGACCTATCTGTAACACTGATAGTAAAAGAGTCGGCGTTTTCATGAGAGACGTTTAATTGAGCGTATACAGTAGCCTATTGTGAGTATATAATAAAGTGCGAAAAAAATGTAACAAACGGAAAAATTATGGAAAACTGATTGGGCATCGCCTGGTTGGAATATAATAATATTTTCCGAATCAATATATCGCGCAACTAATTAGCGGGCGAAAATAATCGGCTAATTGAGAGGTAACAATTTATCACGTGATAAAACTGGAAGCTAATTGGGCCAGTCGAAAAGGAATTTTCATCTGAGTTGAAATAATACTTGATTGTTGAATGTTGAAATAATGGCGGATAGACAGAAGATTTACACAGGGTCAGAAAAGGGACAATAGTTAATAGAACTACATATGAATTCGAAAAAAACTACCGCGGTGAACCAGAAAAAATTGTATTCGGATTCAAATTTTTTGCGACTCCCGCTAGAAGTACCATAAGGAATTCACCATAAGATGAAATTCTATATCACTCAGGGGGTGAAATAGACATTTCTGACACATACAAAGAAGAAACTTCAAAACAAAATCAAGAATAGGATGATCTCAGATACGAACCGTAGAGGGATAAAAAATACCCTGAAGAAACTCTACTAAACATCCAGTACCTAAAAAAAAAGTGCCGGTACTGGGATTTGAAGGTATAGGCCTGGGGCCGGAGCATTGCCCCCTCACTACTCATATCTACACAAAATAATAAATACAATTAGGTGAATGCAAGACATTGAGTTTTGGCTACAAATAAAACAGTTGCCTATAACTACTATCCGAGAGATAAATTGTGCCTTTGTCTTTTCAAAATATACAACACAAAACTATACCACGGAAAATATTTTCCCCAGAAGACACTAAAAGAAGCTTATTTGCTTGCTCATCAATGGTTTGCATTTCACAGGTATCGAACTCCAGATTTGATGCATTTAGCCGGTAGTGTAATACGTGGCTGTGGGGTAAATCATACAGCTTTTCTTATTTTTTGGCCCGGATTTCTCCGGATTCCCATTTAGAGATGGGTCAACTCTGGCTGAGCTTACAGAGTCACACCATTGACCCCCGTTTCAAGTCAAATAACCAGCAACACCGGGACTTGAACCCCTGACATTAGTATTTCAAATTCGGAGTGCTAATCACTCGGCCAGGACGGCTCGAAAGACACTAAGCCAAACCTTAGCCTAGCCGGTGCCTGGCTAGATTATAGGGAAAATGAACAAAATACCCTTCTAATATACTGCTTTTAATTAGTTTTATGTTAACCTTTATTCTCCTTTTTGTGTTTTTAATGACGCGTTTTTGTGCATTAGTTTTATTTGTTTCAATTTTTGACAAGAAAAGGCCCGTGTTTGTATGTTCATATTTTACAACTTTTATTGATTTTTTTTTTAATCATGATAAATTGACGATGCTTTCTTTTGCTAATTTAATATGTATGATAGTGTTTTAACCTTTTTGGATACTATTCTGTTTTAGTTTTGACTCCAAAATACAAATTTGGCTCAGCCACACTTGTGACAGTTATTCTTTGGACCTGGCAGAGGTAGTAAAGATTTTGAGGTGTAACCCATAGATCTTAAGGTCTACTAAAAATACAACTTAGCTACAGCTATTTAAAAGCCTAGTAGACAATACTCATCCTTCATGGGCGTGGGATGCTTAGCAATTTTCGCTAGACTAACCTTAAGATTCCCTCCGTAAGTTCTTGTTGCACCTCTAGGTTCAAGAGATTTGGTTTTGCCTAGCTTGTCTGGAGAGATCGAGTAGACAGCATCTTGAAAACCATATAAAACATATATGAATATAATTTTAAATTGAAAATAGACCTAACTACAAGGGCCATTAAGTGATGGTTACTACTACTGTTGCTATTAACAACTCATCGCAGCACTGAGCCGTCCTGGACAAACACGGATACACATGTTCTTCCTTCATCCCAATCTTTTCAGGACTTTCCTCTTCAAATCTTCCCAGGAAGTCTCTCTTTCTCCTTAATATTTCCTTACAACATTCTTCCGTCCCAAACTAGGACGTCTGAATTTTATTTAGCCCAAGAAATCTGGCCGAAAAAGGCAATCCTTTGTCCTTCCTTCTCAAAACTTGACCTATCCATCTAAACTATTTTCTCATTATAGCCCTAGATATTGGAATTGAACCATATTATTCGTGCAGCCTACTGTTTAAAATATGGCTAGTCAGGTGGACACCAAAAACAGCTGGTAGGCAATTTTTCAACAAATTTTCCCTGTGTTTTTGGAGCTCCTATGCTTCAAAGTCATACGTAACCACTGTCATTGCTGTAGCCTCCAATATTCTAGTTTTGGTTGGCAAACTTAGCTTCCTATTCTACCAAACTTTTTCCAACTACGAAAAAACACCCCGGGTCTTGGCTATTTTACTTTTTAGATCGTCACTGCAAACACCGCCTTTACTTATATTTTTACCTACGCAAGTGAAGCTTTCCACAATTGAGTTTTTCGTTACCTAACGTCTCCTTTTAATTTTCACTTATTCCTCGTTTTAGCGACTTAATCTTTTTAACATTTATCTTCAAACCTATTTTAGAACCCTGAACTTGCGAAATTTCTAAAAGCTCATTCATTTTGCTCAGACTTTCATCTAGGATGCTTAAATCGTTAGCATAATCAAAATTCAGGAAAATTTTACTTACCATTTGTTTCCGTTCCAGCTTTGGAGATAAGTGTGCTTTGTGCTCTACAGGCAGGTTGGAGTTCAGCTGGATCTCTTTTTGATTAGATACCCATTATCAGTTACATTAAAGGAAAAATTTTTCATAGGGATTATAGTATTATCTCTAAGTAGCCTACTTTGAGGCCCACTTCCAGGGCCCTAATTACTGATTTTTCCCATTAACGCCAGTATCAGTTACAGATAAAATTTTGTAATGGTTGCTTTAGTGCATTGAATGCGGCTCTAACTTCAAGATTTATGAGGTTAAATGTTTTTTTTTTTTTCACGCCAATGGTGCGACCATGGTGCTATGCTCCCACATGGGAACGTTTGTTGTTAATGTTATCCTTGAAACTGAAGAACATACGTCGATATATATCTTTTGCCATGTTTAATAATATCTAGTATGAAAGATAAATTAAAGTTAGGGGTGGAATTGCTTGTAACAAAGTTTGAGGCCAAATTTGATACTCTCTGCATTCTACTCGTTTAATTTTTCTGTATATTTGGCATCGATCCTACTTCTTTGCTGTCATCAATATATAAGTGTTAGTTTTCTTAGGGTAGATCTGTGTTAATCCAAAACTCCAGCCGTGCCCTAGATTTTAGGTTTTGTCCTGGTGAACGAAACTGTGTTTTCTTTTTTTTACTGCCATAACCACTGCATCTGACCTGCAATCATAGAGACTGCGTTCTTCTTTTCAATAATTTTTTCTTCTACATTTTCAAGCTATTTTCATCCCTTCAAGCAATTTTCACATACAGTGTTTGTGGCATAATGCCTTTGCGAGTGAGGCTGTGTTTGAAAATCATGAAATTTAAAGACCTGCTAATCTTCTTAAGAGACAAAAGTGGTTGTGGCAACCACTGTGGGCAACCAAGCTAATTTGCCATTCTGGAACGTCACTTGAATCCTGAATTGTACCTTAAGATATACGCAAGACGTGCTCTGATTGGCAAAAAGCTACAAAAGAAAGGGAAAATGCTGCTCCTCATGCCGAGCATACCTGTCAAGAGGAATTTCTGCTGGAAGATGAGCCTTTAGCTTCCACAAGTAGTTTTTTACTATTTACATATTTTCATAACTGTATAAAAAATAGGATCAAACTCTTATGACTAAACTCTTATTTATAGAGATTTTTGTTCGTTTCAAGCTTGACTTGCTAATTCAATTTAATTTTTTTCCGTTTTAAGGTTTATTTATTCATTTATACTAGCAATTTTTATATGTTTTTTTTTTTTTGCTACGATTGTTTATTTAATTTCTGTTCGTTTTAGGTTGCATTCATACTTCAAAAGCATAATATTTATTTTCGTTTTAAGCTTGATTTTCATATATTAGTTAATTTTACTCGTTTTAAGATTTATTTATTCATTTATATTTGTACTTGTTGTGTGTTTCTTTTTCTACGATTATTTATTTAATTTCTGTTCTTTTTTTTGTTGTTGTTGTTTAATAGTAAGTTCTGGTAGTTTTGAGTTTGAATTTTAACCGGTATTTGCATCTGGTGATCTTAAGGTTAATATGGCCTTTACATTTCTTTGAAAAACTTCTTTTTCAGAAAGCTTTTTTAATTGATTAAATAAAAAACTAATTTTTCAACTAAAAGTAAGGAGCAACATTAAAACCTGAAACGAACAGAAATTATCTCGTAAATGAGGTCAAATCCCCCTCCTCAATGACCCACGCTTTACAATGATTTTAAATATTGTGTCCCAAATATTTAAGAACAACTCCTGAAACACAAGAGCCGTTTAATTAGAGTAAAGAGACCTTTAAAATAAAATTTTGGGTGAAGAGCGAGGTATTTAGGAGCAAGGGCGTCCTGAGGCTCATTTTATCAAGGGGGGGGGGGTCTTCCTAAATTTTACCGAATCGCTACTTGATTTATGCCGAATTTTCTGCAGAAATCGAGAATTTTGCTAAATTTCGGCCAATTTTGCAAAATTTCTGCTGAAATTTTCGCCTTCCCGGTGAAAATTTCACCAAATTTCTAAAAAATGGGGAGGGGTGCCCCCCCCCCCCCTTCGGTAAGCCCCTGTTGAGGAGGGGTTATCCTTCTCATATACGGAACAATTGCATTTCTTTTAAATTTTTGGTGTTGCTCCTTACTTAAAGTTAAAAAAAATTATTCAATCACTGAAAGGCTGAACTGATTCTAGGAGAAAAACATTGAAATGTTACAGGTTTGAATATTCAGTAGCTTATTTTTCTTTATTCTTAGCCCAAGTTGGTCCAGATCAGGATTTTGTTATATTTATTCATTTAATGTGAGTTTTTTTTGTATTTTATGCTAGATTTGAGCCAAATAATCTTTAATTATAACTTAAAAAACCTTGAAGTTCATCTGTTTTAAAAAGTAATCAGAAATATCTATTTTGTAATTGAAAAGTTCTATTGATCAAATTATCACTATACACTGCCTCGCAGCAGTTCTAATACTCTAGAGTAATAATAATATTACGAGCGGAGGTCAGAAATCCAAGTTGCCATCTCTCAAAACATGTCTGCTTTTCATAGATTGTGACCTTTTTTAATATAGGATCAGTGTTTCCAGATCGGACGGAAAGGATTATGCTTTTTTGATCCCAAAATTTTACTTTTTAGGACAGATTTATGCTACGCCCATTTTTACTCTCCCAAGTTTCACGAACAAATTAATAAGGCAAAGCAAAAGTAAAAATAGCATAGAAAACAAATAAAAAGGCTTTTTCTTGTCCAAAGAAAGGGCCATGGTTCACAACTTGGGTTTTTTGTTGAAACTCCATTTCGCTCCAAGTTGCCTTTCTTCTCGAAGCGGTTGACGGCCTTTGAAAACATAGTCTTATTTTATCATACTAATTTAATTTCACATACATTAAAAAATCGGTTTATATTCACTGACCTACTCCATCTTCGCTTTCAAATTCGTCCTTTTAACCAAGGAATGGAGGGCCTCAAAAGAGGTTTTTGAAATTGTGGAGCCTTATCTGGTTGTCTCTTGGGGCATATTTGCAGCAAACTCTATATTTTCTTCTTAGACGTGATTTTATAACCATGACGGCTTCAATACTTTTTTTTCTTCAACCTATTCCACTTTTTTGTTTCTATATCACTCAAGCAAAAAAGAGACTGCATTCAAATACGGTAGAGAGAGCATCTCGACGAGTTCTTCCAGGTCCGAAAAAAACTCTTTCGTCGGTGTAGTTTCTTGTTTCGCGTATTTTTCTCCACATCAAGTCTATAGTTATTTTACTAATATCTTCTTTTTTGGAGTCACTAAAAGTATATGGCAGCTTGTGCCACTAGGAGTCAATATCTGTGAGTTTTTGGATGAGACTTGGAAATCGATATACCACGACGCGTAGTGTCAGAATACTTGTTCTTTCAGTTCCCAGGGCCATCTTGGGATTTGTAAACTGAAGGAACTTTAAAAAAGGATCACCATGCGGGAATCGCTTCAGCTTTTGTGTCGCTGCGGTAGCATAAAAACCTAAACATCTGTATAGAAAGTACTTATGTCCTCAGGGGGTATTTTACCACTCTGCATTGATGTCATAAGGAATTCTACACATTCATCTTCTAAAAAAACGCATTTTAATGATTTGTAATGACTCGGATTTGCTGGTTCTTTGTACAGTCTCTGAAAAACTTTTCTTGGGTGAAGTTGCTACATAGAGCCTTGAGGAACTTTTCACACTCGGACTGGAAATTTCGGATAAGAATTTTTGCCGATTGGAAAAAGGCATTGAAGAAGTTGAAGTCGTGGAGAGCATACTTAAGAAAAAGCAAATACGATTTTTGTGCGGTTTTTTCATTTCTAGCAAGATTTTGTCTGCAGCAACTTGCCAGTCTTCTGCGGAAGCTAGCACGAACAATTGTTCAAGGACACTCAAAAGATCAAGATGTCTCGCAACGCACTGGTGAGCAGACAGCCATATCGTGTCTGCAAGTTTGAGCAGTCTCTTCAAGGATGTTTTATAGTACTCCTGAAAATCCATACGAATCACAGATCTTTTTTTGACCTTGAAGTAACGTAATTAACAACCATCCTCACAATTTCCTCGACATTCTTTGGTATCTTGGCCTTAGCAGCAGAAGCAGTACACACATGGACTGAATGGCAAATATATTTTAAAAGCACTAGGTCCATATATTCCTTTGAATCATCGAGGTTTGATAAACGGAATTGTTGGCCCTAACCGTTATAGATGTAACATCACAGGCCAGGCCATCAATTTGGTTCAAATATAAATTTTTGCAACGAAAAAACTCTCTTAACTGCGAAAACATGACATTAGCCGAGAGATTGGTAGGTTCAGGTTTAATCATGCCAAGCAAATCTTTAAAGATCTTCCCATCACTCTTCTTAGCGTATTTTACTAGAACACACAAGTATTTATCCAATGTGATTTCGGTAGATTCTTCTAGTAGTATACTAAAGAATGAGTCCCTGAGATATGCAACTATCTGAGAATTTTAATCCCTGTGTATAATTTTCTTTGCAATAGAAGTAATTTTTGTCCTACCAAGTTCTATATTTTATGCTACTTTTGAATCTTTTGCTATTACTTTCAGTGTTGACTTGGTGATCAGTAGTGGCAAAGGGGATATTGTGTTCCACGAAGCTGTATGTCTGCACTCTTGACGACATTCTTGTGAACTCTTTCCTTATCACTACTGCCCGGGAAGGTCTTTACCTTCCGAAAAAAACTCTTTCGTCGGTGTAGTTTCTTGTTTCGCGTATTTTTCTCCAAATCAAGTCTATAGTTATTTTACTAATATCTTTTTTTTGGAGTCACTAAAAGTATTTGGCAGCTTGTGCCACTAAGATTCAATATCTGTGAGTTTTAGGATGAGACATGGAAATCGATTTACCACGACGCGTAGTGTCAGAATACTTGCACTTTCAGTTCCCAGGTCCATCTTGGGATTTGTTAACTGAAGGAACTTCAAAAAAGGATCATCTTGCGGGAATTGCTTCAGCTTTTGTGTCGCTGCGGTAGTATAAGACCTAAACATCTGTATAGAAAAGTGCTTATGTCCTCAGGGGGTATTTTACCACTTTGCATTGATATCATAAGGAATTCTACACATTCATCTTCTAAAAAAACGTATTTTAATGATTTGTAATGACTCGGATTTGATGGTTTTTTTTGTAAAGTCTCTGAGAAACTTTTCTTGGGTGAAGTTGCTACATAAAGCCTTGAGGAACTTTTCACACTCAGACTGGGAATCTCCGATGAGAATTATTGCCGATTGGAAAAGGGCATTGAAGAAGTTGAAGTCGTTGAGACCATACTTAAGAAAAAGCAAGTACGATTTTGTGTGCGGTTGTTTCATTTCTAGCAAGATTTTGTCTGCAGCAACTTGTCAGTCTTCTGCGGAAGCTAGCACGAATAACTAGTCAAGGACACTCAAAAGATCAAAATGTCAGTACTGAACTAGATTTCAAAGCGTGAACATCTATTTGAACTGGTTTCTTTGAACTTGAAAATATAATTAACTCAGTGATTTCGTAACAACAATTGGTTTGGGATTATAGTGACGTATAATCCTGTCCTATGTTTACCAATTAATTTGTTGGTGATAGACTTTTGGCGAGAAGTGGATATTTTTGAGATTGGATAATTACTGATTAGATATTTACTTTTCGTGAATTGGGATGTCAGAAAACGGTGGTTAAGCTTAGCAGGCTCCACGTAAAGATAAGTCTATTTCCTGCCTTTATTTTTTTTCCTGCCTTTTCTTTGAAACCGTGATGCCCTTGTTTCAGGATGATGACCTTGCCCTGGCAAGCTTTGCGAGATATCCTTTATGGCCAGTCAGAATTCTTCGTTCTGTCGCAGAGAAATCTGGTCGATTTAAGTACCAAGTATTTTGTTACGGATCGCATGAAGTAGAAATGGTTTTGGAACAAAATTTAAAAAATTTCGAATCTAACAAAACCGAAGCTATGAAAAAAGTTGGAAAGGGAGTTAAAGGCGCTTTTGAGGAACTCGCTCTCAGCCCGCTTGTTTATAAAAATTTGGCTACAAGCTCAGATACTACGGGACTTATTGAGCGAACTCTTAAAGATGTAGCAATAACAAAAGAAAATATGAAACAGGCTATAGCGCAAAAAGTTAATGAAGCACTTAAAATTCACCCCTCGACCACACCATCTGCTGCTGAAATTGAAAAGATAATTGGCGTAGTTCACGATGCGATAATACTGGAATATACTCCGAGATTTGACAGGATTGAAAAAGACCTGAAAATATGTCAAAATCAACTGGAATTACTTGAAAATCGAGTTGCTAGAGTTGAAGCCAAGATCGATGATGCTGACCAAGAGTTGAGACTGGATTCACTACTGTTCAACGGTGTCAAGCAATCCCCCGGCGTTGAATTAAAAGATGCAACAATGAATATTATACGCAATAAGATGGCGTTCTCAGGTCTTGCTGATAGTGATGTTATATCTGTGCATAGGTTTCGGTTGAACTCTGTTGATAGCCGCCCTGATAAAATTCCTCCTGTTTTAGTGAAGTTTAAAGACCGTCACACAGCTGTGAAAGTTTTTGCTTGCAAAAAAAACCTTGTGAACACGAAGATTTTTGTGGCTGAGAACTTAACAAAGAAAAAAAGAGAATTGTTGAATGCTGCAAGGGAAAAATACGGCAATAAGTTCGTGTGGTCAAACCAAGGTCGGATCTACGTCCGTCCGGAGAATGCAACTTCTGCTCGTAGACTTTGGTCTCTGAATGACATATTCGATCGTGATTGAGTGTTTTTTTTTTTTTTTTTTTTTTTTTTTTTTTTTTTTTTTTTTTTTTTTTTTTTGTATTTAAATTTTGAGTCTTTATATGTGTTTTTTTTTTGTATTTAAATTTTGAGTCTTTATATGTGTTTATCTATTCTTATTATTATCCAATTATTCCTATTCAATTTATGAGTCTTTATATGTGTTTTTTTTTTTTTTTTTTTTTTTTTTTTTTTGTGTTTTAAATTTTAAGTCTTTATATGTGTTTATCTATTCTTATTATTATTCAGTTATTCCTATTTCCTTTCTTTCTAGTTTATGTATGGGTTTTATCCCTAATGAAGAAAACAAGATCGTGGCTTTTTATTTTACTTTCTTATTATGGTTAGTTTACTCCCAATACCTCGGTTAGAGTTGCTTGAAAAAAATTCGCTCTTAGTTGATGATGTTTTATCACATCAGATAGGACTCCATTTTCAAGATCGAGTTGATGAATGCCCCAAGCCACTCCGTCCTAGCCGCTACGTTCGTTTTGAAGAGTTTGGTCAAATTAAAAAAGAGTTGTATAGTTTGTGTGTTGCTCAATGGAATTGCCACATAACGTCGGCTTTTGAAGAAATTGTTCAGTTTTTAAGTAATGTTGATAGTGTGATTGATGTTTTGGGAATTTGTGAATCATTCTTGAGTTTGTATAGTCTTCTCTCTTCCTACGCTTTTCCAGGTTACCAACTGATATCGAAGTCGCGGCATTCAATGGGGCGCGGGGGACTTGCATTTTTGGTGAGAGAGGGATTGAATTTTGAGGAAAGGGAGGACCTTTATTTATGGAATGAAGGTAAGATTGAAATTTTTTCCATTGAGATTGAAATAAATAATGGTAAAAAGTTAATTGTTTGCCTGGTTTATAGACCCCCTGGTGCTCATCCGGAGGAATTTTTTCAGGAGTTTGATATGTTTTTAAGCAGGGCCCAGTCTAATCGATCAGAGTGTGTTATTCTGGGTGATTTTAATTTTGATTTATTGAATTTAAATAGTGTTAATTTAGAATTTTTAAATCTTGCATTATCTCATGATTTGTACCCAGTGAATCTGATTCCTTCCCGTATCACTGCTCAGTCGGCAACATTAATTGATAACATATTTGTTTCTTCAAATCTATTGAGGCAAGCATTCTGTGATGTTCTCCTTCAACCTGCTTCTGACCACCTCCCGATTGTTTGTATGATAAATAGTATCAAAACTTCGACTAAAAACCCAAGTAAGAGAGTTTATAGAGATATGAGAAATAATAACTTGAGAAAGCTGAAAGAGCAAGTTAGTACTATAGCATGGGATGAAGTTAGCGAAGAGCAGAATGCAACTACAGCATTTGACAGGTTTATGAATATTCTCTTACCGATATATGAGGCGTCTTGTCCTCTGAGGAAAATGAGGAAAAAGAAAATGAGCCAAGAAAGCCATGGGTGACCACAGAATTGCTTGAAATGATGGAAATGCGAAACCAGCTTTTTGAAAAACATTTACAGAGCCCGGAAAATGCGAGTTTATTTGAAGAATTTAAGCGAGTCAGAAACAAAGTTAACCATAAGCGTCGCAGTGAGAAAAAAGCATATTATGCTTCTGCTTTTGATGGTAAAAGTGGTGATGCAAAAGGAACCTGGCGACTGATAAATGAGGTTTTAAAAGGGAAGACTAATGATAATGATGGAGTAAAGAGTCTGATGGTGAATGGAAGTGAAATCACTGATAAACAGGAAATGGCTGATGAATTCGGAAAATATTTCACGAACATAGGAGCAAGTATTAAGGAAGAAGTAGCTAAAAAGTCTAGAAGACATCTGTTAAAGTCCTTTATTGATAATCGAGGCGAAGGGCACAGTTTTTCGTTCGAGAAGTGCACAGCAAAGGAGATCGAGAGCACAGTGAAAGGACTGAAGTCCAACTCGGCCGGAATAGATGGACTTAATCTTAGGGCTGTAAATGCTATCCTAGTTTATATATTACCTTGTCTAACTGACTTAATAAATCTATCACTCCTGACCGGCGAATTCCCTAGTGGTCTTAAACTAGCAAAGGTAATACCATTGTATAAAGGGGGGAAGAAACAAGAACTATCGAATTGGCGACCGATATCGTTATTGCCTATTTTTTCTAAAATCTATGAAAAGATAATTCACAGGAGACTTTATGAATATTTGGATAAACTAGGAATATTGTGTGACAGCCAATTTGGATTCCGCAGTAAACATTCTACTAGCCATGCTGTTCATCATCTTCTGGATGTAATTAATGGAACTCTAGAAAAAGGTCTTATTCCTTTAACGATCTTTGTTGACTTCAAAAAAGCCTTCGACACTGTGGATTTTGAGTTGCTGCTGTGTCGCCTATCTAGTCTGGGGATAAAAGATGTTTGCTTGGATTGGTTTAAATCATACTTGTATGGAAGGTCAACTAAAGTAATGATAGATGACATCGTTAGCGGAGTCTATCCTGTAAAATGTGGAGTTCCTCAGGGCTCAGTCCTTGGTCCATTACTCTTTCTCGTATACATAGATACTCTGAGGTTCTACATGCCTGAAGCAACTGTTACAGCATTTGCAGATGATACTGCTTTGACAATTTCTGCACAGTCACTGGAAGAACTAGTAGATAAAGCAAACCGAACGCTGGAAAACCTTTTGGTGTTTACCTCCTTGAGTTACCTTGCTGTTAATACTTCTAAGACAAATTATATGATTTTTAGTAGGGTAGGAAAAATTGTAAATAGTGCTTCCGTAGTATTTGATAATTTGTCGCTTTCACAGGTTTTTGAAAATAAATATTTAGGATTTTATGTTGATAATAATTTGAGTTGGAAGAAACACATAAATATGATTTCTTCTAAACTTGCACGAGGTCTTGGAGTGATGCGGCGTTTGAAACACGTGTTACCCTTAAGTGTTTTAAGAAATATATATCATACTGTTTTTCATACTTTTATTGTTTATGGTTGCTGTATTTATGCATCTAATTTTACTTCAAATATTAAAAGACTGCAGATTCTTCAGAATAAGGCACTACGAGTACTGGGTGAGTTTGTTCAGTATGAGCATACGCGTGAATCTTTTATTAGTTTTAGAATTTTAAATATTCATCAGATCAGGGACCATCAGGCGGGAGTGTTTACTTACCAGGTGCTTAATAGATTATCTCCAGATTATTTTAGAGATTTTTTTAAGTTTAATTCTGATTATCATAATCATAGGACTAGAGGTCGTGGAAGCTTAGTCTCAGAAGTAAGGAGTACGAGTCGATCTAGTTTTGCAATTAGAAATTATGCAGTTAATTTGTGGAATGGTTTCCCGGAGAGCATTAGGGAGTCAGAAAACCAGTTTCAGTTTAAAATTAGATTAAAAAAGTTTTTGTTGGGTGGGAATTAATTTAATTAATTAATATTTTATTTTTTTTTTTTTTTTTTTTTTTTTTTTTTTTTTTTTTTTTTTTTTTTTTTTTTTTTTAATGTTAAATTGTAATTAAGTTGTAAAACAAATTGTTAAAAAGAAAAGTTAAATTGAGTTAATTTGTATTGAATGGTATGAAAAGAGTAGAAAGAGTGAATGAGTTTTGGTTTATGATAAAAGATTGTGTGACGCTGCTCAAGTCACAATAGTGGCTTAATAAAACGTCATACGTTCTTACCATCTCTACGTTTGTTTGATAATGTTATTCAAAAAATGTGTTGTAAGTGCCAGTTAAGTATGATGTATTATTAGTTGAAAATAAAAAGTCAAGTCAAGTCAAGTCAAAAAAGTCTCGCAACGCACTGGTGAGCAGACAGCCATATCGTGTCTGCGAGTTTGAGCAGTCTCTTCAAGGATGTTTTATAGTACTCCTGAAAATCCATACGAATCGCAGATCTTTTTTTGACCTTGAAGTAACGTAATTAACAACCATCCTCACAAATTCATCGACATTCTTTAGTATCTTGGCCTTAGCAACAGAAGCAGCACATACATGGAACTGAATGGCAAATACATTTTAAAAGCATTAGGTGCTTATATTCCTTTGAATCATCGAGTTTTTGATAAACGGAATTGTTGGCCCTAAGCGCAATAGACGTACCATCACAGGCCAGGCCATCAATTTGGTTCAAATATAAATTTTTGCAACAAAAAACTCTCTTAACTGCGAAAAAATGACATTAGCCGAAAGATTGGTTGGTTCAGGTTTAATCATGCCAAGCAAATCTGTACAGATCTTCCCATCACTCTTCTTAGCGTGTTTTACTAGAACACACAAGTATTTATCCAATGTTATGTCGGTAGATTCTTCTAGTAGTATACTAAAGAATGAGTCCCTGAGCTCTGCAACTATCTGAGAATTTTCATCCCTGTGTATAATTTTCTTTGCAATGGAAGTCATTTTTGTCCTACCAAGCTCTATATCTTGTGCTACTTTTGAATTATTTGCTATTACTTTCAGTGTCCTGACTAGGTGATCACTAGTGGCAAAGAAGATATTATGTTTTACGAAGCTGTATGTCTGCACTCTTGACAACATTCTTGTTGACTCTTTCCTTATCACTACTGCCTGGGAAGGTCTTTACAGACACAGTTTGTTCCATAACGGTAAAAATTCTTCTTGTGACCAATTCTTCTCCATGTTTTTTTTTGTTAAACTTTTACGTGCCAGAATTTTTAAACTGTATGTACGGCAAAAAGTACTGTTTTGGTCCCCAGTGACTTCTTTCAACCACCATTGAGATTCCTTTTCTTTCATTCAAGACTTCAAAAACTTCTGTTCTCGCCCAGTGTCTTTCGTTCTCTTTGCATCATTTTCTTCGGAGACACTGGTGCCATCGTAAATTGCTTCCTGGAAACAATAAAAATAGAAAGTGAATGGAATTTTGATAACCTATTAAAAGCACTGTTCAAACGGTTGGTGGCGTTTACCCCCTCAGAAAAAAAAACCAAATTACATCTTTGCTGAAAAAAAATTATTCCCAAATATGCAACTCCTCCTGAAAATCCTCCCTTTGCAGAAAAATCCTCCGCGAAAAATGTCCTTAAGTTTACCAATAACAAATACTATCTTTTAAGCTGTGGACAAATTACAAACCTTAATAAAACACTAAAACTTCTAGAATGGGGTTCTCTGATTTTTTGCAGTTTCGGAGGGAGGGAGGTGCCTCAAAAGGTGTATTTTAATGCCAAAACATCCCAGCTCTTATTGTCATTAGATAAACACAGGATTAGTTCTAAGAGAGAGACGAGGGGAGGGTGGAGGTAGAACTTGATGTATAATTCTGGGGCCGTAGCTAGAATTCTTGTGGGGGTGGGGGGGGGGGCAAAATAGAAACTGAAAAAAAAACATTAAAAACTTTTTTTTATTCCAATATTCACGGCGCCAGGTACTTCAAAGTATCTGATATGCCGCTATTCATTTACCTCGTTCAATGGCCTCGAGGTTTTAAATGTCTATTGAACCTTCTTTTGAAGGTGTCAACAGAGGGATTTGCAGGGATAATATTCCCAGGAAGATCGTTCCAGATAGAAGTGCAACGCCGGATGAAGCTGTTCCTCAAGTACTCGGTTTTCGGCGTATCCTCCTTTAGATAATTGGACCGAGCTGTGTGCCTTCGTGTCTGCCTAGTCGGCTGGACAAAGGGGGGCACAATTCGAGAGAGCTCGTCTGAGGGAGGCGAATTCATGTACTTGTAAAAAACAGCCATCGACGCTACATCAAACCTTTCATTTAGAGACTGGATCGATTCTTGTGTAGAGGCGCAGCCCGCCCTAATTGCAGTATTCTGGATCTTCTGAAGAGGTGCCAAAAGCGTTTTCGGAGCACCAGCACATAGCGGGCATCCATATTCAGCTATGGGTCTGATGCAAGACTTGTAGAGTGGGATGATCGAGCTTGATGGAAGAAGGTTTTTGCAGCGAAGAGTAACTCCCAGCTTTCTTGCGCAGGAGGTTCTCACCCGATCAAGGTGGTTGTTCCAAGAGAGATCGGTGGAGAAATGAATCCCCAGTAGACGAAGCTCGTCGACTCTCTTTATAGCTTCATTTTTGAAGATGAAACTGGGATGTTCACGTGGCACCTTTGATCGGGTAATTAGAAGCTCCTTTGTTTTCGATGCATTGAAGTTGATCATCCATGCATCAGACCACTTTTCAATTTTCAAAAGATCCATCTGTAGGGAAAGGGAGGCTTGTGTTGGGTCTTCGTGTTTAGGGACGGCTGAGTGCGTCGTGGTATCGTCGGCAAAGTGATGCAGAGGGTTTGCGAGGTTGTCGCCCATGTCGTTTATGTAGATAAGGAAAAGCGTAGGTCCCACGACACTGCCCTGGGGTACCCCTGCTTTCACTGGATATTCGCGGGAAATAAACCCGTCAAGAACAACCCGCAGTAAACTATCGGAAAAGAAAGCTCTCAATCACTTTTAACAGACATCCACGAACACCATACACATAGAGTTTCTTTAGCAGGCCACGGTGCCCTACTCTGTCAAAAGCTTTCGCAATGTCGAAGGATAGTAGCCTGATGTCGTATCCCATTGCCAGAAGTTCTATTCCCGGTGGAATCCATATTGGGGATCGCCTAGAAGGTCATTTGATTCTAGGTACTGATGAAGTGTTTTATTGGAGACGTTCTCGTAGACTTTTCCAACACAGGAGAGAAGGCTAATAGGCCTGTAGGAGCCCACACTCGTTGGATCGCCTTCTGGCTTTAGAGTAGGTATAACATAGGTGGACTTCCATGTTCGTGGGAAGGTTCCGGAGCGAAAGCACAGGCGGAAAAGCAATGACAAGGGTCCAGCTATTTCGGCACTGCAGGACTTGAGGACAACATTTGGTATGTTGTCAGGACCCATGGCTTTGGTCACATCAAGATGCTGCAGAATGCGAAGGATCTTGGGAGCAGAAAAATTCACGTGTTCCAGGGCAGTGTCGGTTCGGTCGGAGAAATTTGGCATTTCTCTACTGGTGTCGTCTAGATTCGAGAATTCGGCAAAAGCCTTAGCAAGAGCTTCAGCCTTTGCCTGTGGATCTTGTGCCATTGTCCCGTTAGTCTGGAGAGAAGGAATTGCGGTCCCCTTGGACGACGGTAAAGCCTCCTTGACAATTTTCCACCAACTCTTTGCCGAAGCAAGTTGAAGCTTGGTGGCAAATTTCTCCTTATACTGAACCCGGGACTGCCGAATCGCTCGAACTGCATCTTTGCGCGCATTTATGAATGCAATTCTGTCCTCTTCGCTCTTCGAAAGTAGCCATCGCTTGTGTGCCTTTTGCTTTGCTCGGATTGTCTTCTTACACTGGGCGTTGAACCAATGTTTGTCCTTACTGGACACCTGGATCAGAGACAGAGTCAACTATGGCCTGCTGGTACTTATCTGCAGCTTTCTCTGGGCCTTCCAGGAGGAAGGCTCTCCACTGCTGAGAAAAAAGAGTGTTTCTCAAACCGTCCCAATCACCTCTTTTGTATAGCCAGATTGTTCGCTCATGCTTTACTGGAGGCGGAATAAGTAGGTTTCCACGTGCAACGACGGCAACGTGGTCACTGGTGAAAGCATGAGCGTCTACCTTAAAGGAGTCAGGGTGATCTGTAAGGAAGAGGTCAAGACGAGATGATCCGTTTGGGCCGTGATACGTGTCGAAATCGACAAGTTGTTCTAGCCCGTAAGAGAGAGATAGATCATACAAGTCCGACCCTTCCCTATCAGTATTTTTGCTGCGAAGCCACACGCTATGATGGACGTTAAGTCTCCATGAAAGATAATGGCAGACTTAGCGCACTTGCCCCGAATATATTCGAGGGAGGCTTCAAGGTAGCTGGTAATCTGGTAAGTTGGAGGGTTATACACGGTATCGACACTCACAGATTTATTTGGGAGGGTCACCCTAACCCACAGAGCTTCTTCGCCTACTGAATCTGGTATGTTCAGGCATGAATAAGGTATATGGCTCTTTTTTCTTTTCATAATTGTATAAAAATGATGTCATTTCACAAACAGAATTTCGATTCAATAGACGCGTAAAAAAATTGGCTTGTTATGCTAATTCCAAATATATAAGATTCATCAAGTTTAGTGTTGCTCATCAAAAGCTACGAGCCTGAGAAAATTTGCCTGATTTTCAAAAAAGGGGACAAACACCGCCTAAAAGTCAAGGAATCTTAATGAAAATTACACCATCAGATTCAGTATATCAGAGAACCCTAATGTTGAAGTTTCAAGCTCCAATATACAAAAATGTGGAATTTTGCATTTTTTTTTTTGTCAGAATAAAGATTACAGGTGCGTGTTTACTTTTTTGTTTGTTTGTTTTTCCCAGGGGTGATTGTACCGAACTAATGACCCCAAAACATCGGGAGATGGTGCATTCAGACGGAAAGTAAAAGTTATAGTGTTTTTTTTTAAGTGACCAAAAAATAGGAGCGCAACTAGCCCCCCTCCCACGCCCATTTTCCTCAAGGTATTCTGATCAAACTTTGAGATAGTCATTTTGTTCAGCATAGTTGAAAGATCCAATAACTATGCCTTTAGGGGTGACATGACCCCCTACAGCCCGCGGGGAAAGGCCTGTAAGTTATGAAATCAGGCTATTGTTGCATATAGTATTTGCTATTGGGAAGTTGCAGGTTTTTTTTTTTGGGGGGGGGGGCTTCAATGTGGAGAACGTTCCATAGGGAGAGAAATTTCCGGGGTAACTTTCCAGTAGAAATTTTAGACTGGGGGGATTTGACAGAATAAATATACGAAATTCTTCTTATTTGTCTTTCATCTTATTTGCCAGTTCAATTTTTCATGAGGAGATGTTTCGAGGAAAATTTTCAGCAGGTTTGAATTTTCGGGGAAAAAATCCGCGGATGGAGGATTTCCGGAGTGATTGGAAAAACGACTAGAAATTAAAGTATTTTTCAAAGTATGCTAAGAATGATTTTTTAGGCTGAATCGTCCGCAAGAAATTTTACGGGGGGGGGGATTTTCAGCGAGGATGGAATTGTCATGAGGCAATCTTAAGGAGAGGTATTTTATGTGGGAGGAACTTTCCACTGAGGATTTTCCCGATAGGGGAGGGGATTTTTCATGGAGGGTGTGCCACATTTACCGGCATATTTGAAAAACGATAAGAAACTTGGATATGGTATTTAAAGATCGTAAACACGAAAATTTATATCGAAAGTTAGGAGCAACCTTAGAACTTGAAAATGAAGAGATAATTCCTCCTATAAATAAATGAAACTTTGATTGTATGTCTTTATCATTCAAGCAATAAATAATATGATGATTTTTTTTTTTTTTTTTTTTTTTTTTTTTTAATACAATGAATCGAAGACCGAAACTGATTGAATATCTCAGTTTTCAGGGAAATAGAAAAGTGGAATCAACATTAAATTCTACTTAGGATAAAAAGAAAAGAAGAACAAGATAAAAAGGAAAGACAATCACTGGGTGCCAATTTGGACTCTAAGGGATATGATTAAAAAGGTTTTGGTGATGTTGAGGAGCTAACCCCTTTGGGGTTAACAACCCCAAGGATAGCATCTGGCCTCCCCCAGGCTATTCAGCGTGTCCCCAGGTGGCGATAGGGGAACGCTCTACAGATATGTAGGGTACCTCCATAGGAGGCACGGACCAAGGGGGGACCTTTTCCCTGGGGGTCCATAATAGAAACTGGGGCACCCTAGCCAGGTGTCGTAAATACAGGCGGAAGAGGAAGAAGGCCCCTCAAATGTACACTCAAAAGGGCCCACTGGTTTGTCCACAAGTCCCATGAGTTGCAAACCTTCTCCCAGTAATGGGTTAAATTGCATGGTGATGCAGAACACCATCGCGGGAGGATGCTCTATTGGAGGACAACTGCGGCAGGGCGTAAGATCCAGAACTATGGACAATGGCCTCTGCAAAGGGCTGCCTCGACCTTTTCGGGGTACCTGCAAGACTGGGGACCTTGCGGTCAACTCTATTCCCACTTGAGGAGTGGCGCCCCTCGAGGAAATTATAGCCTAGTAAACGAAACAGCATTCGCACGGGATTCTGACTAATGGACAATTTTTCTGGGCTTAGTATGTTTTGATGGGCGTCTTTGGGCTGAAAAACCTCTTCCTAGCTAATTTATCCATTATGGGTTGCCTCCCCGTAGTAGCATAATATTTGTAGGCATGAATATATAATGAGTCGGAGGTAATAGGCTTGAGACTGTCTGTGCAGGATTTCGACTCTTGTTGATAGAAGAGCATCGCCAAGTGCTGAAAACCATGTTGTGACCAAGATGGGCCCAGGATTGCACAAAGCCTTCATTCATACTGGAGGTCCCAGGGACTTCTTGCTGTCCGGTTCTTAGCCGGCTTAAGCACTTCGGTGTAGACTTGAGAAGATATGTGATCCCCGTCCTGCACTGGTATCCGGGATCATTGCTTTTCTTAAGGCGAAAATAATTTCAATGATTTAAAAAACATGAAAATTGGAACTTGGAATGTTACGACGTTAAAAAATGACCATCGTATCGATATTTTGACTGACGAATTCAGAAGATTCGAACTGGATTTATTAGGAATTTCAGAAACTCATATCCCAGGGGTAGGAAGCATGAAATTAGGTGATATAGAATTTGTTTACTCAGGCAGGAAGGATGGGGTACATAGACAGGGAGTAGGGCTCATGATGAATAAGGAAGCTGCTAAGTCTTGTTTAGGATGGGAAGGTATTAATAATAGAATACTAATTGCTCATTTTATGACTAGAAAGTTCAGGGTATCAGTTATAGTAGTATACGCCCCTGTAGAACCGACTGACGGAGATACTAGTGACTCAGATGAATTTTACTTACAGTTACAGGAGCAAATAGACAGGGTCCCAGGTAGAAATATGATGTTACTACTGGGAGATTTTAACGCCCAGGTTGGTAGAAATAGGGATAGATGGTATCCCAGCCTAGGTAAATTTGGTGTAGGAAAAGAAAACAGTAATGGATACAGACTTTTGCAATTTTGTAAGTATAACAATCTAGTTATAACCAATACGGTGTTTGGTCATAAAATGGCTCATAAGTTAACATGGTATTCACGTGATGGTAAGACAGCAAACCTTATTGATTATGTTATAGTAAACCGAAGACTGGCAGGATCAATACAAGATACTAGGGTATATAGGAGTGCTGTTATTGATGTTAAAAGTAAAGATCACCACCTAGTAGTGTCAACGGTTAATTTAAAGCTGAAAGATCAGAAGGGTAACCACCTCCCGGGAAGTTATGATGTTGGTAGACTCCAGGATGAGAATTTGAGAGAAACTTTCCAGGAACAGTTAAATACTAAACTTGAGAGTTTAAATTTGATAATGTGGACTATGGTTGGAATGATTTTAGAAAAATAATTTGTGAAGTTGCTGAAGGCGTATTAGGGAAGCAAGCTAGAACTGCAGCTAAGAATATTAGTGAACAAGCTTTATGTTTAATAGAAAGGAGAAAGGACTTGTACAAGAATTATCTGAGTGATAGATCGTATGAAAACAAAAGAAATGTAAAGAAAGTGGAGAAAGCAATAAAATATGAAATAAGGAGGTGTGGAGTGGAGGCCATGGATAAAATTGCTGAGGATCTGGAAGATGCAGCTAGACGGCATAATAGTAAAATATTGTACTGGCACGTTAACAAATTGAGAGGGAGTAGTCAATCCGGACTTGGCCCAGTTAAAGATAGGAATGGGGTCACAATTAGCGATAAGGAAAAAACTAAAGAGAGATGGGCCGAACATTTTGAGAATTTGCTTAACCGAGATAGAGTTGCAGGAAAAAATATAGAGGAAAATGAAAAAGTTTGTGATACCTTGGTTGTGAAGGAAGATGTTTTGTGAGTAGGAATTAGCAACAGTACTAAAAGGATTAAAGAATAATAAGGGTCCAGGTGCTGATAGGGTGGTAAATGAGTTTCTTAAATATGGTGGCTCTGAGGTTAGAAATAAGTTACTGAAGATTATGAATATGATTTTTGAAAAAGGGGAAGTACCTAACTATTTTAGGAAAACCTTAATTAAGCCACTTTATAAGAAGGTGATAAAAGTGAGTGTGGTAATTATCGAGGCATTAGTCTGGTCTCTGTAAGTAGTAAATTACTTAGTAATATGATACTTTTTAGACTGAGATATGCCGTAGACAAAGTTTTAAGAGAAGAGCAGTGCGGTTTTAGAAAAGGTAGAGGATGTGTCGACCAAATTTTCACTCTTAGGCTAATAATTGAGAAGTGCCTGAGTTTTCAAACATCTTTGGTCCTCAGTTTTATAGATTATGAGCAAGCGTTCGATTCTGTTGATAGAAGAGCTTTAGTAAAGGTTTTATCCTTGTATGGTATACCAGACAAATACATTAAAGTGATTAGTGCTATGTACGAGAATAACACTGCTGCGGCTAAGGTAGGAAATGAGGTTAGCAGCTGGTTTTGTATTAAATCAGGAGTTAAGCAGGGTTGTGTTCTATCTCACTTTGTATGGATTATTTTGATGGACTTTGTTTTAAGGAGCACAGGAAAGACAATGGCAGACCACGGAATCAAATGGGGAGGAAAAAGTCTCCTGGACTTTGATTATGCTGATAATTTAAGCATCCTAGATGAAAGTGTGAGCAAAATGAATGAAGTTTTAGTGGTTTTGCAAGTTTGGGGTGCTAGAATTGGTTTGAAAATTAATGTTAGGAAGACTGAGTCACCAAGTCTAGGAATAAGTGAAGATGAAAAGGTGATGTTGGGTAATGAAAAGATTGATCAGGTGGGCAGCTTCACTTACCTTGGTAGGATTATTAGTAAAGATGGTGGGAGCAGTGAAGATGTTAAATATAGAATAGCCAAGGCTCAGAGTGTTTTTCACAGTTAAAAAAAGTCTGGAAGAATAGGAAGATAAGTATGCAAACCAAGATTAGAATATTAGAAGCTAAAGTGATGACAGTGGTCAAATATGGCTCTGAAGCATGGACGCTCCGAAAAGCGGATGAAGATTTGCTAGATGTTTTCCAGAGAAATTGCTTAAGGATTGTTCTGGGTACCCGGCTGACTGACCGTATTTCAAACAATAGGCTATACGAAAAATGTGGTTTAATACCGCTCTAGGGCTATAATGAAAGAAAGGTTGAGGTGGCTAGGGCACGTTGTGTGGATGAAGGATGACAGATTGCCGAAGATTGTCCTTTTCGGCCAACCATCTAGGGCTAAACGGAAAGCAAGTGGTCCCCGTCTGGGGTGGGAGGACGTCATAAAGAAAGATTTAAAGGAAATGGGAACTTCGTGGGCGGGTGTAAAAAGGGAGGCTTTGAATAGATTGGGGTGGAGGAGGAGCGTGCGTAGCTGTGTTGGCCTCAGGTGGCTTGGTGCTGCGGTGAGTTGTTAGTAGTAGTAGTAGTAGTAGTATAAACAGCGACACCTCCTCCTCTGTATTTAGCGCCGTCAGTACGCTCTCGATCACGCCTGAGGAGCGTGTATTCCTGTATGGCAACCTCACTGCTCTGTATTTCTTGGTTTAGATTGGTCTCAGTGATGCACATGGTAGATGGCTTGACCGAGTTCACTAAATGTAGGAACTGGTCAAACTTAGATCTGAGACTTCGTACATTGCAGTGGGCTACCGTAAACAGTGGGCTTGAAATTTATATCTACTCCCTCATGATTTCTGGGAATATTTCTGGTCTATACAGTTATTATGAAAGTAATGAGTACCATTAAACCCCAAAATTGGCTGAATTTATTCCATATAGGAGGGAGATATTCCCTTCCTTATCCATACATTTACCTCATGGTCGCAAAAACTTTGGAGGCTGCTCATTAGATCTGAAACTGAGAGTTCAAGCTGCTTGAAAATAGTTAAATTGTAAACTTAATTTAAAATAAATGTAAGAAATCTTATCCACTCTCATTTAAGTCTTGGTACGTCTATTGTTTCCTGCTTTACATTTCTTCTTCAGCCTACATACCAAGAGGATGGCTGAAATACCATAAATTGTTGACTTAGTTTTCTCACTGAAAATGACCTTCGGCTTAATTTAACAAGTCAGCATACAGAGACCAACTATCTTTCTATTACAAATAATTTATTTACACTACATGCTCTTTACGTTAACCAATGTTTTAGAACTACATTGAAAAATTTGTATCCTACTCTTGATGACTCTACTACTTTGCTTGATCCCTGACAAAGCCTACTTACAAGTTACACAAACACATAGTTCAAAGGACCAGAAAGTGAGAGTGAATTTCATTCATTGAAACTGAATTTAAAATAAAATTTAAGTAATCTCCTCTGATCTCATTCAAGTCATCACATATCTATTTTTCCTGCTTTACTTTTATGGGGCAGTCTTTCTTCTTCAGCCTAATTGCCAAATGGATGGCTAAAAAACTAAACATTGTTGACTGTTGTCAACAACAAACAAATGTTGACATAGCATGCTCTGTATGTTTATCAATATTTTGGAATTAGATTGTAATATTTTGTATTCTACTCTTGATCACTAGAAAAGCCTACTTACAGACTGAAGAAGCAAAAAGTTTAAAAGGAACAGGAAAAATTTCTATATTACATGGTTCATTTTTGAATATGGCAGAGTAGCAGCTTGACTCCCATCTATATTCACTCTGGATACCATTGTTTTACATTCCTAGACAGCTCTGCTCATTACATTTAGTTTGGTCGGAATTGTTCTATACTGCCATACATTATGCTACAATTATGCTGTCCTACAGAGGATTATGCTTGGATACTTTTGGTTCATAATTATGCTACATTCAGCATAATTATGCTAATTCTGGCAACACTGCGCAGAATAATTTATAATTATTTACAAACGACGTAAGAGTGATAAGAACAGTGAGAGGGTCTGCGTGCGAGGCGGCAGCCACGCGCATTAGTTTTTTGACTCACACGCCTATTCAGCAAAATTAGTCTTTTTGGGCATAAGTTACACTCTTTTGAGACATCAGCATTTGGGAACCCTGGTAAACACCCACTTTGTATTTTTTGGTGAATTATACTAATTGTTAAGCAGAGAAAACCTTAGTAATAGGCAAGCTAAAAAAAAAAAACTCTTTTTTTGCTTTTCTAACGGATGTAGTGTTCGGCGATAATTTGAACAGTTGATATTATTACTTTCGATTTTTGACTTATTGAAAACGATGTTTTCCATCATGTTTAACTCAGGTTAACTCTTAGTTTTGTCAACATTTATTAACAAAATTGCAATTACTGAAAATTTTGCATAATTTTTTTTTAACTATTTTTTTATTGTTATATTATTTTTTATTATTTTAATTAAATATTTTTGTTTTATTTTTCTCATAATTTTTTTTTAAAGGAACAACAAAGAAACCTAAATCACGTAAATGAATATCTTGGGAACCCCGCTTTAAAATCCGATAATTAAATGTTTGAAACCAAATAATTAAGTGTTCATAGTTAAATGATAAAGGGTGTCTAGCCTTTGGTGATTACATTCTGGAGCCTATTAGCATTCTTTATGTTATTACACCATGTGACCAGAGCAGTAGGTTTGATATGACTAATGGCAAGCCCTTAATAATTACCTAGTCTTTTGTTTATTTACCAGTAGCATTAAATCATGATGTATACATAAGGTTTGTTAGGTTTTGACCAAACTGGCTCTGCTAGCCAGTGAGGTGTGAGAAAATATTCAAAATTGACCATTAAATCTAAATTCTAGTAAGTTGTAAAAACCAGTTTATCTTGTTATAAGGCAAAATGATTAAACTGCATTAAGGGCGTCGACACAAAATTTTCCGGAGGGGGGGGAGCAGCCGCCAAAATAGCAGTGGTGGTTGGGTGATAGGGAATCTATTTCAGGTTATTTTTTCGTAGGAATAAGTTTATTTTTGAATATTTTTAGGAAAAAAATATCAAATAGAAAGAGCTATTAGAAGTAGTGATGCCTTCACAGATCTGACCGGGGCCCGCCCCCTTCGAATCCCGATCAGGACACTTTTTGTTAAAGTTCTAAATATTGGACTATTCCCTGGATGTCCTGTTACGTCACGGCAGCGAGAGGGAAATTAACATTGGATGTTATTGTGGGTTATGTTTGTTGGTTGTTAGTTATGTTTGTTGGTTATGTTGGTCATGTTGGTTATGTTTGTTGGTTGTTGGTTATGGCTGTTGGTTGTTGGTTATGGCTGTTGATTGTTGGTTATGATTCATGGTTGATAGTTATGTTGGTTATGATTAATGTTTGTTGCTTGTTGGTTATGTTTGTTGGTTATGATTAATATTCGTTGGTTATGTTTGTTGGTTGTTGGTTCTGTTTGTTGGCTATGTTTGTTGGTTGTTGGTTATGTTTGTTGGTTGTTGGTTGTGATTGTTGGTTGTTGGTTGATGGTTATAATTGCTGGTTATGATTGTGGGTTATGTTGGTTGATTATGTTTCTTGGATGTCTTTATTGGTTGATGGTTGTTGGTTTGGATATGTTTGATAATAAATGGAGTTACTAGCCAATGCTACCCCTGTTTTATTTTCCCGCCCTGTTTTTCTATTAAATACCATAGACGTTTGTATGGAATCATATTTAAACATGCCTCCCTAGGTGGTAGGAGCCATTTTGCTTTCCCCTTCTATAGGTGTCAAGACGATCATTTTATAAGGAATCGTGTCTAAACATGCTCCCTTAATTGCTAGAGTCCCCCGCGATGTTTTTCTATGAAAAATCTTAGAAGTTTGTAACAAATCGTGTAAAAACATGCTCCCCAGGTGGCAAAAGCAATTTTATAGCAAATTAGATAAGTGAAGCTACCAGCCCTTCAAGCTGTTACACCTGTAAAATAAGGTCAGCTGTTTCTAGCGGAGCCCTCTGACGTCACACGACATACCACTGTGAATTTCTATGAGAGTCCTCTGACGACGCGGCTGCCATAGGGAAATTAGTATTGGATTTTAAACGCAGCCCTCTGACGTCACGCCACTTACCCTCAGGCTTTAAAGGGCTAGATAAGTGGAGCTACCAATCCTTCAAGCCGTAAAACCTGTACAACACAGTCACCAGTTCTATTAAAGGGAACACACTTGGCAAGACTCCATGACACAACCCTCTGGATTCCAATGAGGTAATACGAGTTACTCCATTTCAAACGCTCAGGTCTAATATACTTGACGCAATTTTATGTAACCCTATCTCAGCTAGCCATGGGGGAATCCCCACTTATAACGTAACGACAGCACCCACCGTACATAATAATTGTGGAACACTGTCAGGAACTACTTTTTTCATATTTATTTTTCACCCGAAACGTACAACGTTTTTTTTCTTTCTTTAGCTTAATGGCTGCACACACTTTATGTAAGGTCACGTAATGATTGCGCAACCATCACTGCCAGGTAATACCTTTTTGACATAATGAATGCGTTGAAGTAAAGCTTTTAACAAGAAATGTCTGAAAAGTGTTTTGGGAAGATGGAGATATGGCAGAGGGGGGTCGAAGAGCGGTGATAGTGTGGTTCTGTGGCGCAAATTGGTTTTTTGGGAAGATGGGATGATGGCAGAGGAGATCATAGAGCGGTGATGGTGTGGTTCTGTGGCACAAATTGGTTTTTTGGGAAGATGGGGATTATGGCAGAGGGGGTTACAGAGCGGTGATAGTGTGGTTCTGTGGCGTAAATTGGCTGGGGTATCACACGCTAGCAAAGAGCAAGTGACTTCTCTCTGTTCAAAAATATACTGCTTAATTAGATTCATGAGTTTATTTTCGGATTGAAACGGTTGAAAATGTCCTTGGGTGGAAGGGGATTGTGCCACGGGGATGACGGATGGGGCAGGTGCGTAAAGTTGTGATGGTGTTGAGTGACTTTTGGGGCATCATGATAGGCTTGGGTAGAGAAAAAATAAGCCAATGGATATAATGTGTGATTTTTAACAGGAAAATGTCTGGAAATTGTCTTTGGAATGAAGATGGGGGTGTTAGAGAGTGCCAGAGGCCCTAAAAGTGCAAGAAGTCCCAGAGGAGTAATAGTGTGGTGCAGGTTGGGAATTGAGATGGTGTATTAGGGTTGGGTTGCAAAAACATGAACCAATGGATTTAATGTTTGATTGTTGACAGGAAAATATCTTGAAGATGTCTTAGGAATGAAGATGGGGGGTATTCGAGAGTGTCAGAGGACCAGTAATAGTGTGGTACAGGTTGAGAATTGAAATGGTGTATTACAGAGGGTTGGGCTCAAAAAATATGAACCAATGGATTTAATGCCTGAGTTTTAACAGGAAAAGATCTGAAAAATGTCTTAACATGAAACAATGTATTTAATGAATGATTTTTAGCTGGAAATGTCTGAAAATATCTTAGGGATGTGGCTGGGGTGTTAGAGAGTGCCAGGGGCCAGTAATAGCAAGGCACAGGATAATTTTAGATGGTGTATTACAGAGGGCTGGGTTTCGAAAACATGATCCAATGGATTTAATGAATGATTTTTAGCTGGAAATGTCTGAAAATATCTTAGGTATGAGGATTGGGTGTCAGAGAGTGCCAGGGAAGGGCTCAGTAATAGTGTGCGACAGGATGGGCTTTTAGATGGTGTATTACGGAAAGCTGGGATGCAACAACATGAACCAGTGGATTTAATGTCTGATTTTAAACATGAAAATTTCTGAAAATATCTTAGATATGACGTTGGGGTGTCAGTGAGTGCCAGGGGCCAGGAATGTTGACAAAATAATGGCAATAGAAAATACGTCCATTGGGGCTATTCAAGCGTTAGAAAAATGCATAAATAATGATGACGAGTGTCACAGGGTCTCATCAAGTCGCCGTTTTGAATAAAAGCTGTGGAAGGAGTAGGCTCATTCAAGAAGTGTTTTAAATATTCTCTGGCGTGAATTGCATTGAAGTAACACGTTCTAGCAATGAAATATTGAGTTCCCGCAGTTGAAGTAAGAAGCATAGTTTAATTTGGATTCCAGAAGCTTATTTTCGGAGCGAAAAGGTTGAAAATTTCTTAGGGGTTGAGGGCTGGTGTCATGTGGCTGACGGGGGGGGGGATGTGTGTGTAATTACATGGCGTTTTGGAGTGTTTTGAAGGTTATTATGATAAGCTTGGTTTGCAAATACTTGAATCACGGGTTTTAAATGCATAATTTTTATTATGAAATTACTTAAAAAAAAACTGTTTTAGGAATGATTAAGAGGTTGTCAGGGGGCAGTCAAGCAATGTCATTGTGACATGAATTGCTTTGAGTCTCATGTTCTACAGCTTGAAAGTTAAGGTGGAGGCGTTAAAGAATTTTTCCATGGAGGAGGTGAAAATCTAGCAAATACTCAAAAACGCTGTATTTTTGTTAAGGGCTCTCAGAGATACCTCCTCAAATGCTTTAAATGTACCACTAATATCAGCTATCCCTCTCAAAATGATTGTTAGGGGGAAGGGGGGTGGGGTGGCATATATTCATAATCATAAGTTTAACTCGAAGAAATTGATATTTTCATTAAGAGTCCTTCAAAGATACCTCTTAAAACGCTTTAAATCTGTCTCTAATATCACTCCTCTCCCCTGCCCAACCTGGGTTGCATGCTATGATGTGTTTTTTTTTTAAATGTAGGAGAACGATTCACAAGCATTCTTGGCAGGCGCTTTTTCACTTCCCTCGGAGTACATTTTAATGCTGCTGAATTTTCATTGAAAAGACAAAGAGCATTGTTCAAATCTTGTTTTGAAATAAGTTCAATAATAATTTTACCTTCTCAGCCTTGTCTGATTTTCTTAGCTGAGAATTTGCTGATATCTCTTCTGATTATTTTGCTAAAATCTTGCACAATTTTTTCAGGGGGGTCCCTCTTTTTTTGATATGATCAATACCTTCAGTACTACTAGGTTCAAGAATGATACTAAAGGTTTCAGGATCTTTCATAACGCTAGAGTCATCTTAATTAGAAAAATTAGAAAAGCCATCTTAATTAGAAAAATCTTATTTACCACCAAATCAGCACCTAGTGTCTTTTTTTTAATCCTTTTAGTACTGTCGCTAATTCTTCCTCATTTAACACATCTTCCTTCATATTCAAGGTATCACAAACTCCTCATTATCTTTTCGTCCAACTCTATCTCAGCTTAGCACATCCTCAAAACGTTCTGCCCATATCTCTTAACTCTTTCCTTATCACTAATTGTGGCCTCGTTTCTATCTTTCATAGGCAGCGCGCTAGCGCTGCCTAAGTAAAGAACGATGTGGGCACAATGGATTTTTTTCTTCAGCCGGGCACTTCGTATCGAAGGAGTTGTCGTAGAAACTTCGAAAAGGGCTCATTCGATTGGAAATTTGAGTGGTTAGTGCCCTTTTTAATAGTCGAAAGTGATTGGAGGGCAACTAGCCCCTCCCACGCCCATCATTCCCCCAAAAACATCCTATCAAAATTTTGAGATAGCAATTTTGTTCAACGTAGCTGATTTCCAGACAGAAAATAAGTTTTTGAGGAGGATACTCCCCCACAACCCTCGGGGCAAGGGTTTTAAGTTATGCCCTGAGGGCATATAAGAACAAGGTTGGCACAATGTACTATGTATTTTTTTTCCTTTAGAGCAGGGCACTTCATATGGAAGGGGTCGTTGTAGAAACTTCAAAAGGGGCTCATTCGATTGGAAATTGAGAGTTCTAGTGCCCTTTTTAATAGTCGAAAGTGATTGGAGGGCAACTACCCCCCCCCACGCCCATCATTCCCCCAAACACATCCAATCAAAATTTTGACATATATCCATCTTGTTCAGCGTAGTTGATTTCCAGATAGAAAATATGTTTTTGAGAATGACACTCCCCCACAACCCTAAGGGCAAGGGTTTTAAGTTATGCCCTGGGGGCATATAAGGTTTTTATAGAAGGCGTTGTTGTAAAAACTTCAAAACAGGCTCATTCGATTGGAAATTCGAAGGGCTAGTACCCTTTTTAATAGTCGAAAGTGATTGGAGGGCAACTAGCCCCCCCCCCCTCCCCACGCCCATTATTCCCCCAAGCACATCCAATTAAAATTTTGAGATAGACATTTTGTTCAGCGTAGTTGAGTTCTAGATAGAAAATATGTTTTTGAGGAGGACACTCCCCCACAAACCTCAGGGCAAGGGTTTTAAGTAATGCCCTTGGGGTATATAAAGTTTTTATAGAAGGTATTGTCGTAGAAACTTCAAAAAAGGCTCATTAGATTGGAAATTCAAAGGGCTAGTGCCCTTTTTAATAGTCGAAAGTGATTGGAGGGCAACTAGCCCCCTCCCACGCCCATCATTCCCCCAAACACATCCAATCAAAATTTTGAGATAGCCATTTTTTTCAGCGTAGTTTATTTCCAGATAGAAAATATGTTTTTGAGGAGGACACTCCCCCAAAACCCTCAAGGCAGAGGTTTTAAGTTATGCCCTGGGGGGCATATAAGGTTTTTATAGAAGGGGTCGTCATAGAAAGTTCAAAAGGGGCTTATTCGATTGGAAATTGAGCTTTGTAGTGCCCTTTTTAATAGTCGAAAGTGATTGGAGGGAAACTAGGCCCCCAACGCCCATCATTCCCCCAAACACATCCAATCAAAATTTTGAGATAGCCATTTTTTTCAGCGTAGTTGATTTCCAGATAGAAAATATGTTTTTGAGGAGGACACTCCCCCACAACCCTCAGGGCAAGGGTTTTAAATTATGCCCTGGGGCATATAAGGTTTTTTATAGAAGGCGTTGTCGTAGAAACTTCAAAACAGGATAATTCGATTGTAAATTCGAAAGGCTAGTTCCCTTTTTAATAGTCTAAAGTGATTGGAGGGCAACTAGCTCTCCTCACGCCCATCATTACCCCAAACACATCCAATCAAAATTTTAAGATAGCCATTTTGTTCAGCGTAGTTGCTTTCCAGACAGAAAATAAGTCTTGAGAAGGACACTCCCCCACAACCCTCGGGGCAAGGGTTTTAGGTTTTGACCTGAGGGCATATAAGAACAGGGTTGGCACAATGTACTATGTATTTTTTTCCTTTAGAGCAGGGCACTTCACATGGTAGGGGTCGTTGTAGAAACTTCAAAAGGGGCTAATTCGATTTCAAATTGTGAGTTCTAGTGCACTTCTTAATAGTCGAAAATGATTGGAAAGGATTGGAATGATTGGCTGATTTCCAGATAGAAAATATGTTTTTGAGAAGGACACTCCCCCACAACCCTCAGGGCAAGAGTTTTAAGTTATGCCCTGGGGGCATATAAGGTTTTTATAGAAGGCGTTGTCGTAGAAACTTCAAAACAGGCTCATTCAATTGGAAATTCGAAGGGCTAGTACCCTTTTTAATAGCCGAAAGTGATTGGAGGGCAACTAGCCCCCCCTCCCCACGCCTATCATTCCCTGAAACACATCCAATCAAAATTTCGAGATAGACATTTTGTTCAGCGTAGTTGATTTCCAGATAGAAAATATGTTTTTGAGGAGGACAAACCCCCACAACCCTCAGGGCAAGGCTTTTAAGTTATGCCCTGGGGGCATATAAAATTTTTATAGAAGGCGTTGTCGTAGAAACTTCAAAAAAGGCTCATTCGATTGAAAATTGAAAGGGATAGTGCCCTTTTTAATAGTCGAAAGTGATTGGAGGGAAACTAGCCCCCCCCCCACGCCCATCATTTCCCCAAACACATCCAATCAAAATTTTAATATAGCCATTTTGTTCAGCGTAGTTGATTTCCAGATAGAAAATATGCTTTTGAGGAGGACACTCGCCAACAACCCTCGGGGCAAGGGTTTTAAGTTATGCCCTGGGGGCATATGAGGTTTTTATAGAAGGCGTTGTCTTAGAAACTTCAAAAAAGGCTCATTCGATTGGAAATTCAAAGGGCTAGTGCTCTTTTTAATAATCGAAAGTGATTGGAGGGCAACTAGCCCCCCCCCCACTCACGCCTATAATTTCACCAAACACATCCAATTAAAATTTTGAGATAACCATTTGGTTCAGCGTATTTGATTTCCTGATAGAAAATATGTTTTTGAGGAGGATACTCCAAAACATCCCTCAGGGCAAGGGTTTTAAGTTATGCCCTGGGGCATATAAGGTTTTTAAAGAAGGTGTTGTCGTAGAAACTTCAAAAAAGCTCATTCGATTGGAAATTCAAAGGGCTAGTGCTCTTTTTAATAGTCGAAAGTGATTGGAGGGCAACTAGCTCCCCCAAAGCCCATCATTCTCCCAAACACATCCAATAAAAATTTTGAGATTGCCATTTTGTTCAGCGTAGTTGATTTCCAAATAGAAAAAATATTTTTGAGGAGGACACTCCCCCATAACCCTCAGGGCAAGGATTGTAAGTTGTGCCCTGGGGGCATATAGGTTATTATTGAAATCTTAGTCGTAGAAACTTGAAAAAGGGCTCATTCGATTTGAAATTCAAAGGCATAGTACCCTTTTTTAAGTCGAAAGTGATTTGCGGACAACTAATCCCCCTATCACGCCCCCCTTTTCCCCAAACATATCCAATCAAAATTTTTAGATAGCCTTTTTATCCAAAGTAGTTGAAATTTTTGGAAATTAGGTCTTTAAGGATGACAACCCCTCCCCCAACAGCCCTCAGGGCAAGGGTTGTAAGTTATGCCCTGGGGTATATAAAGTTTTTATTGAAAGCGTTGTCGTAGAAACTTTAAAAGGGCTCATTTAATTGGAAATTGAAAGGGGTAGTGTCCTTTTCAATAGTTAAAAGTGATTGGATAGCGACTAACGCCCCTCTCACGCCCACCATTTTCCAAAACACATCCAATCAAAATTTTGAGATATCCATTTTGTTCAACGAATGAATGTGAATACAAATGAATGTGCATTGTCAGTCTAATATACATATACTGATATTTAGTATTCAAAATGTTAATATTATTTGATTTAATAAAGTTATAAAAGTAAAAACATTTATATTTTTTTCAGTAAAGTGTAAATTTTGTTCTAGCCTTGGGAAGGCATAGGGGTTTAGCGCCCAACTTATGTTAATTTGTGCTTGTTTTGAGTTTGACTCGGTTAATTCTTGTAATTTCTGTTCGTTTTGGGTTTCATTTATTTATCGATGCTGATTTGTGGTAGTTTCACGCTTGGTAGATTATTTGATTTTATTTTTGCTCATTTTTTGTTTAATGGAGTTCTTTACTTTTCGTTGAAAAACTTATTTTGTGGAAAAAGTTTTTTAAGTTAATAACCGGGAAAAGTCCAGATTGACTATTCCCTCTTAATTTATTAACATGTCAGTACAGTATTTTACTATTATGCCGTCGAACTGCATCTTCCAGGTCCTCGGTAATTTTATCCATGGCCTCCAATTCACACCTCCTTACTTCATATTTTAATGCCTTTTCCACTTTCTTTACGTTCCTTTTGTTTCCATACGATCCATCACTCCGATAATTCTTGCACAAGCCCCTTCTTCTCTCTATTAAACATAAAGTTTTTTTACTATTGCGTTGCAAGTTTTCTTCCCTATGACACCATCAGCAACTTCACAAATTGTTTTCTTAAGATTATTCTATTCATCTTCTACATAATCAAATTTTAAACGCTTCAGATTTGTATTCAACTGTTCCTTGAAAGTTTCTCTCAAATTCTGACTCTGGAGTTTACCAACATAATAACTTCCCGAGAGGTAGTTACTCCTCCTAAATTTCACCTTTAAATTAACCCTAGACACTACTAGATGGTGAACTTCACTTTTAACATCAATAACAGCAATCCTATAAACCCTAGTATCTTGTATTGATCTTGCCACTCTTCGGTTTACCCGAAAATAATCAGTAAGGTTTGCTGTCTTACCATCATGTGAATATCACGTTAAAGCATCGGCAATTTTATGACCACACACTGAAAACGGCTCCACATGTTTTCAGGGAAAATTGGCATCGTGGAATATTCTGGCCTAGGAAAAACGATTTAGATAGGTCAAAGGTTTGAGAAAATTCGTTAAGAGCATAATTTTTGAAAATGCTTAAAGAGAAAAAAAAAAGCTGGTAATTGAGAAAATATTTGTATAAATTTTGACATTTGATTACAACAATTCAAAAGCCTTAAAAAAGGAAACCAAAAGTTTGAAGCTTAGTAGAAGTCGTGGTTAGAAATCGGACTTGCTATAATAATCTTTTTGAATTGAAAAATATTTTTGAAAAGACTGCAGTATGAATCAACAATAAATTGCCTAATGATAAAAAAAAACTGGTGATTGAAAAAATATTTGTATTTATTTTAACATTGGATTACGACAATTCTAAGACCTTAAAAAAAAACCAAAAGTTTGAAGTCTCTGAATTTTTTGATAATAAATTATTATTATTTTTATTATTACTAATAGTACTACATTAGCTCCTTCAAGGCAAAACCAGGGTTGCCACCGAGGTTACCCCGTGAAAAATCCACTGTTCCTATTTTAATTACACTGACATGAGTATCGAAATTTTTTCACATCGCGGTCATTTAATCTTATCAAACAATCACTCAGTTATTAGGATGAGAAAATACCCACTTCGCTTACTCGCATAGTAAGTTAAGATAACATTCTTGCCCATGAGCATACGATTATCATTTGTTTAGTGACAAGCGACAATAGTCAGTTAGTCACCTCATCAACTTTCAATTTTATCATTTGACTTTGAATCTTATTCCCTTAGGAGTCATACTAAAATTATATGGAGAAGGAGCTAGTTTCATTAGTTAAAGCTAATGAAATAAAACAAAATATGAAAATATAAAAGTTTAGAACCAAATTTGGGCTATATATTTGCACCTTTGGATGGGGTGGGGGAGCGGTGAGGGGTAAAGCATAGTATATACTAAATACGTAACCTAATCTAGGTACTTTTATCCCCTAAACCCCAAAAAACAATAGTTTGAATACTGTAAACGCAATGACAAACCACGCTTTGCGATCCAATTCTCTACTGACTGATACCCGTTTGACTAGTTTCCTTTAGCATCTATCTTGCGTGTGTATCAGCTAATTAACAAGTACCGATGATATATATATTATTCTTTCCGTAACAACCTCACCCCCCCCCCTCCTGATTGGTTTGACATAATATCAGGTTATATACAAAAGTTGCTCTTTTTATATGGGATTAGGAACAGCTGGTATTGACAGAATATATGAAACTATCAAAATAATTCATTTTTTGGTTATATCAAGCATTGAGGGGGGGGAGGTTGGTTAGTTGAGCCGGAATTTTTCGATTTTATGCTAAACTTTTTCCAAATATCATGGTCACTTTTTTGACATTATACCCCCCTCCCAATTTAATTACACTGACATGAGTATCGACATTTTTTCACATCGCGGTCATTTAATCTTAACAAACAATCACTCAGTTATTAGGATTAGAAAATACCCACTTTGCTTACTCGCATAGTAAGTTAAGATAACATTCTTGCCCATGAGCATACGATTATCATTTGTTTAGTGACAAGCGACAATAGTCAGTTAGTCACCTCATCAACTTTCAATTTTATCATTTGACTTTGAATCTTATTCCCTTAGGAGTCATACTAAAATTATATGGAGAAGGAGCTAGTTTCATTAGTTAAAGCTAATGAAATAAAACAAAATATGAAAATATAAAAGTTTAGAACCAAATTTGGGCTATATATTTGCACATTTGGATGGGGTGGGGGGGGTGAGGGGTAAAGAATAGTATATACTAAATACGTAACCTAATCTAGGTACTTTTATCCCCTAAACCCCAAAAAACAATAGTTTAATACTGTAAACGCAATGACAAACCACGCTTTGCGATCCAATTCTCTACTGACTGATACCCGTTTGACTAGTTTCCTTTAGCATCTATCTTGCGTGTGTATCAGCTCATTAACAAGTACCGATGATATATATATATTATTCTATTCGTAACAACCTCACCCCCCCCCCTCCTGATTGGTTTGACATAATATCAGGTTATATACAAAAGTTGCTCTTTTTATATGGGATTAGGAACAGCTGGTATTGACAGAATATATGAAACTATCAAAATAATTCATTTTTTGGTTATATCAAGCATTGAGGGGGGGGGAGGTTGGTTAGTTGAGCCGGAATTTTTCGATTTTATGCTAAACTTTTTCCAAATATCATGGTCACTTTTTTGACATTATACCCCCCTCCCAATTTAATTACACTGACATGAGTATCGACATTTTTTCACATCGCGGTCATTTAATCTTACCAAACAATCACTCAGTTATTAGGATGAGAAAATACCCACTTTGCTTACTCGCATAGTAAGTTAAGATAACATTCTCGCTCATGAGCATACGATTATCATTTGTTTAGTGACAAGTGACAATAGCCATTTAGTCACCTCATCAACTTTCAATTTTATCATTTGACTTTGAATCTTATTCCCTTAGGAGTCATACTAAAATTATATGGAGAAGGAGCTAGTTTCATTAGTTAAAGCTAATGAAATAAAACAAAATATGAAAATATAAAAGTTTAGAGCCAAATTTGGGCTATATATTTGCACATTTGGATGGGGTGGGGGGTGAGGGGTAAAGCATAGTATATACTAAATACGTAACCTAATCTAGGTACTTTTACCCCCTAAACCCCAAAAAACAATAGTTTAAATACTGTAAACGCAATGATAAACCACGCTTTGCGATCCAATTCTCTACTGACTGATACCCGTTTGACTAGTTTCCTTTAGCATCTATCTTGCGTGTGTATCAGCTAATTAACAAGTACCGATGATATATATATTATTCTTTCCGTAACAACCTCCCCCCCCCCTGATTGGTTTGGCATAATATCAGGTTATATACAAAAGTTGCTCTTTTTATATGGGATTATGAACAGCTGGTATTGACAGAATATATGAAACTATAAAAATAAGTCATTTTTTGGTTATATCAAGCATTGAGGGGGGGGAGGTGGGTTAATTGAGCCGGAATTTTTTCGATTTTATGCTAAACTTTTTCCAAATATCATGATCACTTTTTTGACATTATACCCCCCTCCCAATTTAATTACACTGACATGAGTATCGACATTTTTTCACGTCGCGGTCATTTAATCTTACGCAACAATCACTCAGTTATTAGGATGAGAAAATACCCACTTTGCTTACTCGCATAGTAAGTTAAGATAACATTCTCGCTCATGAGCATACGATTATCATTTGTTTAGTGACAAGCGACAATAGTCAGTTAGTCACCTCATCAACTTTCAACTTCATCATTTGACTTTGAATCTTGTCCCGTTATCAACTTTCAACTTCATCATTTGACTTTGAATCTTGTCAAACAGTTCGTGGTAACGAACTGTAAGTAAGGAGCGACCCGGCTCAATGGTAACCGAAACTGTAGAAAAGGGTATTTTGATACAAATAGATACATCAAAAGAATCAGATTTAAATGCTGATTTCAAATATGTAAGTTTCATTAAGTTTAATCTTACCCATCAAAAGTTATGCGCCTGAGAAAATTCGGCTGATTTTCGAAAAAAGGGGGAAAGATCCCCTAAAAGTTATAGAACCTTAATGAAAATCACACCATCAAATTCCGCGTATCAGAGAACCCTACTGTAGAGGTTTCAAGCTCCCATCTACAAAAATGTGGAATTTTGCATTTTTTGCCAGAAGAAAGATCACGGGTGCGTGTTTATTTGTTTTTTTTTTTTGTTTTGTTTTTTTTTCCCAGGGGTGGTCGTATCGACCCAGTTGTCCTAGAATATCGTGGGAGGGCTCATTGGAATGGAAATTGAAAGTTCTAGTGTCCTTTTTAAGTGACCAAAAAAAATGGAGGGCAACTAGGCCCCCTCCCACGCTCATTTTTTTCCCGAAGTCACCTGATCAAAATTTTGAGATAGCCATTTTGTTCAGCATGTGCGAAAATATTATAAGTATGTCTTTTAGGATGACTTAATCCCCCGAAGTTCCCGGGGGGAGGGCTGAAAGTTATGAACTTTACCCAATGTTAATATATAGTATTGGTTATTTGGAAGTATACAGACGTTTTCAGGAGAGATTTTTCCTGGGTCGGGGGTTATGTGGAAGGATCTTTCCATTTGAAGGAAGTTTTCATGGGGGAAGGGACATTGCTATGAAGGGGACGCCAGACTTCCCAGCGTTATTTAAAACGATCAGAAATTTAATATAAAAAAACAAGTATTTCAACTGCAACAGCAGCAACAACAAAACTTTAAACGAACAGAAAATATTACATATATAATTGGGTTCACCCCGTAGTCAATGCCTCGGTCTTTAAGCCAAAGATTTTTTAGTACTTTCATAAGAGCTATTTATTCTAATTAACGGCCTTTGTGATTAAGCGGTCATTTTTAAAGAATTGGAACAAAATTCGAACTTTCGCTTCAAGAGCAAGGTATTGACTAGGGGGCGAACCCCCTAATAAACGTATTAAAAATATATGAATATAGAAGTTCGTTACGTAAGTTAATTCGTAAGTTACGTATATTTATTACTAATAAAAACGTTCGTAAATAAAATTAAACAAGTTTCGAGAAAGCCATAACTAAATAAAAGTCAATTAATATGAAAATTTTGTTTTAATTATTCACGTACGGTGAGCCAAGATCAAAACCTGCATTTATTCAAAAACGTTCAAAAATTAAATAAAAAAAAACAAGTTTTTTAAACTGAAAGTAAGGAGCGACATTAAAACTTAAAACGAACAGAAATTATTCCGTATATGAAAGGGACTGTCCCCTCCTCAACGCCTCGCTCTTTACGCTAAAGTTTGATTCTGTCTCACAACTTTATTTTTTAAAACAATAAAAAACTTTAGCGTAAAGAGCGAGGCGTTGAGGAGGGGACAGTCCCTTTCATATACGGAATAATTTCTGTTCGTTTTAAGTTTTAATGTCGCTCCTTACTTTCAGTTTAAAAAACTTGTTTTTTTTAATTTAATCCCGTTAAGAGTCATACTACAATTATATGGAGAAGGAGCTAGTTTCATTAGTTAAAGCTAATGAAATAAAACAAAATATGAAAATATAAAAGTTTAGAACCAAATTTTGGACTATATATTTGCACATTAGGGTGGGGGGGGATGAGAGGTAAAACATAGTACATATTAAATACGTAACCTAGTCTAGGTACTTTTCCCCCCTAAACCCCAAAACAGAATAGTTTAAATACTGTAAACACAATGACAAACCACGATTTGCGATCCAATTCTCTACTGACTGATACCCGTTTCATTAGTTTCCTTTAGTATCTATCTTGCGTGTGTATCAGCTAATTGACAAGTACCGATGATATATATATTATTCTTTCCGTAACAACCTCACTCCCCCCCCCTTCTGATTGGTTTGATATAATATCAGGTTATATACAAAAGTTGCTCTTTTTATAACAGCTGGTATTGACA
This sequence comes from Artemia sinica, assembly GCA_027921565.1. Lineage (NCBI taxonomy): Eukaryota > Metazoa > Arthropoda > Branchiopoda > Anostraca > Artemiidae > Artemia > Artemia sinica. The sequence goes on from JAPEVW010000125.1 coordinate 153,976, forward strand.
AAATATATGAAACTATAAAAATGAGTCATTTTTAGGTTATATCAAGCATTTAGGGGGGGGGGGGTAGGTGGGTTAGTTGAGCCAGAATTTTCGATTTTATGCTAAACTTTTTCCAAATATCATGGTCACTTTTTTGAAATTATATCCCCCTCCCCATCTGCGGTGCCATATATATATATATATATATATATATATATATATATATATATATATATATATATGTTGGTTTTGTTCCTTATTTCTTATTGTTTTAGTTTTAGATTTTATTTATTTTAATTTTAGATTTTATAAGTAATTTTACATTTTATCCTTAGTATTTTTATTTTAGTTTTATTTTATATTTAGCGCTGAAGACGCCATGTTCTGCACAAGCGAAATATCTGCGTTGTTCAGTTTATCTTTTCCTCCTACTGACTGTAGTCCCGTTTGTTCGGTTCTTCATCTTGAGATTTTTCTCGCTTTGTTTCGTCACGGCTGGTCAGTTTGGCATTAGGTCTTTTCATTTCTACATTTAGTTTTTTTGTCAATATTCCAGCCATTCATATAAAAAGTTAAGTTATAAAAAGTTATTTTTATTAAAATTATTTTATTAAAATTTTTTTATTAAAAATTTTTATTATTATTAAAATTATTAAGTTATATAAAAAGTTATTTTATTCACTTTTTTTATTTTATTCAACTTCAAATTTAATTATAAAAGTGCTTGTAATTATGATACAGTTTGCACCATATAATGTGATATTTTGTGATATATTATACTAGTTTAGCACAATGTTTCAATTAAATTTTGCTTCTATTTCTGCCTCTCTTTTAAGCTGTATCTGTTTCGTGTTGTGATAAATTGCTTCGAAATAGTTTTTGAGTTCCTTCATAGATTTGAGTTTCTTGAAATTCTATTCATTTTCATAGAAATGGCTCTACGGGATTTTAGTACCAATAGTTTGAACTAAATACAGAACATATTGAAAAAAGCCTAATTTTTCTTTAACCTTTTAATCTTTATTTAAACTTTAAGCATATGATCTCAGATAAATTTTTCTTTAAACCTCAAATTTAAACCTTAAAAATGAATCCCAGATAAATTTCAGTAATTGTTCACAAAGACTTGAGTAATCTAACTAAGACTTTTATTATTTTATTCCACCTAAAATTTAACTTTAAAAGTAGTTTTAATTATGAAACGGTTTGTACTATATATTGTAATATTTTGTGTCATATTATCCTAATTTAGCACAATTTCCCAATTAAATTTGTCTATTTGTGCCTCTGTTTTAAGCTATATTTGTTTTGTGTTGTGATTAACTGCTTTAAAATAGTTTTCGAATGCCTTTATGGCTTCGCGTTTCTTGAAATTCTATTCATTTTCATAAAAGTGTCCCTAAATGAATTTTTATCCCAATAGTTTGGACTAAATACTGAAAATTTTGAAAAAAGGATCTAATTTTGCTTTAACCTTTTAACTTTTCTTTAAACTTTAAGCATATGATCCCAGGTAGAGTTAACTTTAAGCATTAAATTTAAACCTTAAAAATTTGGTTCCCAGGTAAATTTCAATAATACTTCACAGGGACATGAGTTTTTTCAGTCAAGGTAATTATAATAATTTTGTTTTAATATTATGCTAAAATAATACCAAGAAACACCGGAAGCAAATGGCACACATAGGTTTTTTGTCGATACTAGTGCCAGATTCAACTCTTATAAGTTACCCATACTCTGTGGAAGGCAACATAATGCTGTATTTTGTGTTATATTATACTAGTCTAGCACAATGGTCTAATTGTTACTGATCCCTCAAAACTATTTTAAAGCAATTTATCTTTAAATTGCTTTAATTTTTCTTTTATATTTTATTTATCTATTATTAATTTTAATTCAGTTATTCATTTATTTTTCTATATATTTTAATTTTTTTATTTATTTATTATTTTTTTTTATTTTTATATATATATAGGTTATAGTTTATTTATTTTTGGTTTATTTATAATAGTTTTAATTAAATAGTTGAGGCTTATGTAAATAGTTGAGTTAATAGGTAAGTAGTTACGTGGACTTTCGCGCGATCGCAAACCTTCATAGGTTTTCTCCATCGTGAAAGTGTTGTTTAATTTATTTATTTGTTTATGAATGTGGATTAATAAACTTATGAACTTATTAAAATAAACTTATCATAAAACAAAACAGATGCAGCTTAAAAGAGAGGCACAAATACAAACAAAACTTAATTGAAACATCGTGCTAAACCAGTATAATATCACATTTATACGGTGCAAACTGTATCATAATTACAAGCACTTTTATAATTAAATTTGAAGTTTAATAAACAATAAAATTCACAGTTAGATCATTCAAGTCTTTGTGAAGAATTTCTGAAATTTATCTGGGACCCATTTTTAAGGTTCAAATTTGAACTTTAAAGTAATATTTATCTGGGTTCATATGCTTAAAGTTTAAAAAAGGGTTAAAAGGTTAAAGAAAAATTAGGCTCTTTTAATCTTTTCAGTATTTAGTTCAAACTATTGGAACAAAAATCCCGGAGGGCCATTTCCATGAAAATGAATAGAATTTCAAGAAACTCAAATCTGTGAAGGCACTCAAAAACTATTTTAAAGCAATTTATCACAACACAAAACAGGTGCAGCTTAAAAGACCGACACAAATAGAAGAAAAATTTGATAGAAACATTGTGCTAAACTAGTATAATATCACACAAAATTTCACATTATATGATGCAAACTGTATCATAACTACAAGTACTTTTATAATTAAATTTGAAGTTAAATAAAATAACAAAAGTCTTAATTAGATCATCAAGTCTTTGTGAACAATTTCTGAAATTTATCTGGGATCTATTTTTAAGGTTCAAATTTGAACTTTAAAGTAATATTTATCTGGGATCATATGCTTAAAGTTTAAAAAAGGGTCGAAAGGTTAAAGAAAAATTAGTTTTTTTTTAAAACAAACTTTAGTATTTAGTTCAAACAATTTTTATAAAAACCCCGTAGGGCTATTTCCAAGAAAATGAATAGAATTTTAAGAGACTCAAATCTATGAAGGAACTCAAAAACTATTTTGAAGCAATTTGTCACAACACAAAGCAGATACAGCTTAAAAGAGAGGCACAAATAGAAGCAAAGTTTAATTGAAACATTGTGCTAAACTAGTATAATAAATCACAAAATATCACATCATTATATGGTGCAAAATATATCATAATTAAAAGTGCTTTATAATTAAATTGGAAGTTGAGCAAAATAATAGAAGTCTTATTCAATCACTTGAAGGAAAAAATCTACTAAAAAAAAAAAATTAAGTAAATGAAATTGAAGGCAAATATCTGATATGAAAAAGACGATTCAAATATTTTGTATAACAATTTATCAATATAAAAAAGCGAATATTTCCATGTCTGAATAAAAAAATGACTTATGATTTTTATAACACTCTGCCAACTGAAGAAGTTTATTTAAACTATCCCATTCTGCTATTTCCTTGGCTATTATTAAAAAAAATCAATGGTGGATTTGAGGGTTCATAGATTGAACAGTTCTTTAAAGATTATCATTTATAGAAATAGCGGCAGACCTCTAAAATGACAACTTACTGTTATTTAATCATATATTTTTTTTAATACAGTGAAACTTAAAACGAACATTTTGGCCATATGCCCAAGGATAACCTCAGAAATAGTATGGGTGCGATGATCATTTAAAAATTTTCAATTTTCGTCATAAAAATTTTTGTAAACACAAATTTTTATTTGTGTTTATTGCGTCATTTTTTTATTTGCGTCTTTTATTTGTGTCTATTGCACAAATTTTTATTTGCGTCATAAAAATTTTTTAAAATTTTTTTAAAAATTTTAGTAAACACAATCAAATTAGTTAATGTCTTTTGATTCCCTTAAAGTGGTAGTTTGAAAATCTTGATTGTTTTTACTGGCTTGTTGGTAAGAATGAGGACAAAGATATTGAGTGCTGTTGATCTTTTTGGACCCCAGACAAATATTAATTGATGCCTTTCTTTTTTCTGAACATTGTCTAAAAGGAAATAGTCATTTGTCATTTATATCATTATTATTACTATTTATTTATTACTAGTCAGAAAAAGGCACAAAAGACGGAGTATCAGTAAAAAAAAAAACAACAAAGAAAACACACACAAAAAAAAAAATCGAAAAAATTACAAAGACGAGAAACAAAACCTCAACTATACACTGCACTACAGGTACGTAAGAAACTTTACTTTTTAAACTTCCAAGTACTGAACAAACATGTGTCACACAGCTCGTTAAAAATATACTAGTCCTGTTAGCATTGTCCTTGTTATAATAGCATTATAACACGATAGAACTATTTTTACTGTAAATTAAACTCATATTTTTTTACAAAATCATTTTAGAGTCAGAGAGAGTCAAAATAATTAGACTAATAAAAGGTGTCAGGTGGAGGAGAAAACAACTGTAGCCTAAACGCTTAACTTGACTTAAAGAACTCAACCCAAAAAAATCCTGAATAGGGGGAAGCTGCTCCTATGCGTATCTGTCACCAAAAATTGTAATCTACTGCAAGAATTTTCCTCATACTTTTTCAATTTTAAATCCCTTGTGGCTTAAAGAATAGGTGTCCCTTGTGGCTTAAAGAATAGGTGTCCCTAGTCCCTTGTGGCTTTTAGAATAGGTGAATTTAATATCCTTTGTGTACATCACCATTTATTTGAAGTTGAACTAGATGGAACAACTATGTTCCTCATACAAAACACAAGGTGTTATTTTCGTCCAAATGCATGGCAAGAAAAGAGAACTACCAAGGATATTGCCAAGAATCCCCTAGGGAATGCCAGATCCTTTTATCATCTTCATCTGTGTGCTTTTCCAGAAAGTCCACGACTTCGGGCTCCAACCGTGGTAAAAGAACTTCTTTTTTTATTTCCCTATTTGTGACTCTTGTCAGATGATCTATTAAGACTTTTGCAGCTACGAAGAGTTGGTGAACTACCGTCCATGGTTCCTCAAGGTTTAATTTTGCCTTAAAAAATAAAATAATTGGTAAGTGTTTGGGACATGCCTGTGTAAATAAGGGAATTTTTCCATCGGATAGTAATTTACAAACATGGTAAAATTAAGCGCAAAGGGTAAAATGTACATAGACTACCCTCTGAGCAAGGCTCCACCTCTCTCGAACATGTAGCCACGGACGTATATGTCTGATAGGAGCTCTGCCCTGAAAGAAAACCACATAAAACAGTTCACAGACCCTAGGTAAAAAAAAAAACAAGCCCTCTCCCAATCCTCAATGATCACTGGTTCGATGTTATCACCCCTGAGAAAGAAACAACAACAAATGACAACTAATATACACGGATCCGTGGTCTTTCTTATAGCAAAAAAAAAGCAAAAATTCCACATTTTTATACATAGGAACTTGAAGCCTCTACAGTAAGGTTCTTCGGTATGCTAAATCTGATGAAGTTATTTTCTTGAAGATTAGTTAAGGTTATGTTGGTGTTTTCCTTCTTTTAAAAAGAATCGGGCAAATTTTCGTCAGTACCGTGGGGAGAAGTCATGGGGCGGGGGGTTGGCAGCTCTCCTGCCATTTAAATTTTACTTGTTTTAAAGGAAAACTGTATGTTTGTATGAATGTACTAATATTCAAAGACATGAAGTGCTCTTATAGAATCCTCCTTATGTGCATCCATCCTTAAGCTTATTGCCAAATTATGCAACTATAGGAATGGAAGGTTCAGGAGTGTAGGTGGTTTAGTGCCCTTGTAGGTCATAGCGCCCTTAAAAATTCAGAGATACTTAAGCTTGGAGCCGAATTATACAACTACAGCAATGCAAGGTCAAGGGGTGTAGGTGGTTTAGCACTCTTGTAGGTCATAGTGCCCTTATAAAATTCAGCTTATGTGCATCCATCCTTAAGCTTATAGCCGAATTATGCAACTATAGGAATGGAAGGTTCAGGAGTGTATGTGGTTTAGTGCCCTTGTAGGTCATAGCGCCCTTAAAAATTCAGCTTATGAGCATCCATACTTAAGCTTGGAGCCAAATTATTCAATTACAGCAATGTAAGGTCAAGGGGTGTAGGTGGTTTAGCACCCTTGTAGGTCATAGTGCCCTTATAAAATTCAGCTTATGTGCATCCATCCTTAAGCTTATAGCCGAATTATGCAACTATAGGAATGGAAGGTTCAGGAGTGTAGGTTGTTTAGTGCCCTTGTAGGTCATAGCGCCCTTAAAAATTCAGCTATACTTAAGCTTGGAGCCGAATTATACAACTACATCAATGCAAGGTCAAGGGGTGTAGGTGGCTTAGCACCCTTGTAGGTCATAGTGCCCTTATAAAACTCAGCTTATGTGCATCCATCCTTAAGCTTATAGCCGAATTATGCAACTATAGCAATGCAAGGTTCAGGGGTGTAGGTGATTTAGCGCCCTTGTAGGTCATAGCGCCCTTAAAAATTCAGCTTATAAGCATCCATACTTAAGCTTGGAGCCGAATTATACAACTACAGCAATGCAAGGTCAAGGGGTGTAGGTGGTTTAGCACCCTTGTAGATCATAGTGCCCCTATAAAATTCAGCTTATGGGAATCCATACTTAAGCTTAGAGCCAAATTATAAAACTATAGCAATGCAAGGTTCAGGGGTGTAGGTGATTTAGCGCCCTTGTAGGTCATAGCGTCCTTAAAAATTCAGCTTATGAGCATCCATACTTAAGCTTGGAGCCGAATTATACAACTATAGCAATGCAAGGTCAAGGGGTGTAGGTGGTTTAGCACCCTTGTAGGTCATAATGCCCTTATAAAATTCAGCTTATGGGCATCCATACTTAAGCTTAGAGCCAAATTACAGAACTATAGCAATGTAAGGTTCAGGGGTGTAGGTGATTTAGCGCCCTTGTAGGTCACAGCGCCCTTAAAAATTCAGCTTATTTGTATCCATACTTAAGCTTGGAGCCGAATTATACAACTACAACAATGCAAGGTCAAGGGGTGTAGGTGGTTTAGCACCCTTGTAGGTCATAATGCCCTTATAAAATTCAGCTTATGGGCATCCATACTTAAGCTTAGAGCCAAATTACAAAACTATAGCAATGTAAGGTTCAGGGGTGTAGGTGATTTAGCGCCCTTGTAGGTCATAGCGCCCTTAAAAATTCAGCTTACGGGCATCCATACTTAAGCTTAGAGCCGAATTACAAAACTATAGCAATGCAAGGTTCATGGGTGTAGGTGATTTAGCGCCCTTGTAGGTCATAGCTCCCTTAAAATTTCAGCTTATGAGTATCCATACTTAAGCTTGGAGCCGAATTATACAACTACAGCAATGCAAGGTCAAGGAGTGTAGGTGGTTTAGCACCCTTGTAGGTCACAGTGCCCTTATAAAATTCAGCTTATGGGCATCCATACTTAAGCTTAGAGCCGAATTACAAAACTATAGCAATGCAAGGTTCAGGGGTGTAGGTGATTTAGCGCCCTTGTAGGTCATAGCGCCCTTAAAAATTCAGCTTGTGGACATCCATGCTTAAGCTTAAAACCGAATTAAAAAACTATAGCAATGCAAGTTTCATGGGTGTAGGTGGTTTAGCACCCTTGTAGGTCATAGCGCCCTTATAAAATTCAGTTTATGGGCATCCATACTTAAGCTTAGAGCCAAATTACAAAACTATAGCAATGCAAGGTTCAGGGGTGTAGGTGATTTAGCGCCCTTGTAGGTCATAGCACCCTTAAAAATTCAGTTTATGGGCATCCATACTTAAGCTTAGAGCCGAATTACAAAACTATAGCAATGCAAGGTTCATGGGTGTAGGTGATTTAGCGCCCTTGTAGGTCACAGCTCCCTTAAAAATTCAGCTTATGAGCATCCATACTTAAGCTTGGAGCCGAATTATACAACTACAGCAATGCAAGGTCAAGGGGTGTAGGTGGTTTAGCACACTAGCAGGTCATTGCGCCCCTATAAACACGTATTCAAATTTCGCATTTTTGCTTACTTAGTTTAATTTAAATCTCTTTTCAGAGTAGATCTGAATGCATTAGAATATATTTTTTCCAAAACAAACGACAATATTATCAATACATTTTTATTTTTAAACCACACCAAAATCTGGGAAGAATAAAATGAGCTCAATTCGCTTACAACATCTGAATTTCAAAGGAAGTTGGAACTTGGTCCTGTCAAAAGTAAATAAGAGTGATGGATTCACTCAGGCTTTTAAGATTTAGATAAGAACTCTATTGAGGTTTTTAAGATTTTCTATTTTAAGATTGAAAATAATTTTCTTTCTAGGGAGTTTCTAAGGAGACTTAGTGGTTCTTGGGTTCGGAGGGGTTCCTTACGTAGTGGGAACTTGGTGGTTCGACTGGATGGAAATTTCTCTTTGAGATACCATGTTAGTAAATTTTAAATGAAGATATTGAAGAATCTTGGATTTTTTTGAAAGGTCAAATACATTTTTCATAGGCCTATCGTAAAATTTGCATTTCACAATTGAATTCTTTTGCTAGTATGTCTTCGAACTATCAATGTAGAGAATCTATGCTCGTGTCATTACCCTAGGTTTATCAAAACTCTAAAAATTAAATAGTAAAAGATGGAATTACAAAATATATAGCAAAAACGCTTTCTTCAAAGCAATCTGAATTGATGAAAAAGATAAAAAAAACGAATAAAAAGTCTGAAAATGAAACATAAAATCATAAAACATGGAATAGCGAAACAGCCTAATTCAAAGAAAGGAAAACTGGAAAGCCTTTTAAAATTAAATAAAAGTGAAAGGACCTCAATAAGCCTGGTGAAATACCCTCTGAGGGAAGGACTTAACATATTAAAGCTTATGATTATGACGTAAAATAAAAATTGGAAAAAGCGTTAAATTAGAGAAATGAAAACATGGAATCTGAGACTGATAATCCAAAAATAGTCAAATTCTGAAAGGTATTACCCTATGCCTCGTTATGCGAGATCTCTCTCTCCCCCTCCCCTATGTTTTGATACAAGGTCGGCAGGACTCGATTATATCCCAAAAAAATGTCATTGGAAGTAAGTTAATAATAAAATAAATTTTAAGTCTTGTAAAAACTTAAAAAAAAATCAAAAAAGTTTTGTATACTGCTACTTCATAGGTAAAACCCATTCCATGTATATCCCACCCCCGTTAACTCATGTTAACCTGACATTAGAATGTGACAAAGAGATATGTATTTTTTTCCCTTAAGGTAGCTTTATCGAAATGTTAACTCAAAATTGCTCTTTAAAAACGAATTGATTCTAAACAAAGAATTTATTGCGAACAAAGATACCCCCCCCCCACCAACCGAATGTGGATACAGCCCTGCCGATGCACCCCTCCTGGCTATTCCTGTCCCAAAACGTCTGGCAAATGTTGGGACCTCTGCAAAGATAGGGTGCCTGATAAAATTCACTACACTAAGATGCAATAAAAAAGCGAAGTATAAGAAAAACATCTGAAAAAGCATTGTCCATCATACACACTTAGAAGATACACTAAAAATATAATCCAAGAAAGAGTAGGGCACAAAAAAAGGATAAAGGTATAACCTAATAAAGTGTATGCCAGTTCAAATCTCTAGAAAAAAGACTGGATCCCAAAATGGTTAAAGGTAAGAAAGGAATAAATTCAGTCGAAAAGGTTAAACAGGGTTTTCAAAAGCCTCAGTAATGTAATACGTTTACTTTCTGTAAATGAAGACACCATTTATTTTATATCTAATGCTTTCCTAAGGCATCAGAATCAGCAAATTACTACCCCGGGCTTACACTATTTTATGTCCCAGAATTAGAAAATTTCTGTCCTTAATTTATGTGAGACAGAACATCAACCCGTTTACCTAGTCCCTGTTTACAGTAAAAATCAACTGAAATAGCTTTATATTTTCTTTATTGTATATACAACAGAAGGGCAATTAAGAACCAAAAAGAAAAGAAAATGATAAAATAAGCGAAAAGTATAATAGAAAAATAGGAAATATAATGCATAGCATTAAAATGAATAAATAAATAATAAAAATTAGTAGTATTAAAAATAATAATCAGCGAAATGATGATAATTAAAAGTAAAAAAAAAGCTAAAAAAGTAAAAAAATAAGCACTAATTTACGATAGAAACAAGTCTCTTTTAACAGTGAAATTAATTTTGCGCTAAAAAGTGTCAATTAGCTTACTTTTAACGTGTCCAGAAGCAAGTACTTTTATTTATACAAATGAAAATAGGAAAACGACAACATAGGAAAACAATATTGGAAAATAAAATTTGAAAGTCAGTTAAACTTACCAAACAATTTAAGCAGACTTTAATTAACCGTAGAGTCTCGACCCAATCGCTATCAATTGGTGGAAAGAATATAAAATTTCTTAAAATATTTTCCGGTTGATGTGGTGTAACCCTTCTGATTTTTCTAACAAAAAAAGAAAACATTATTCCTTACAATAATTATTGCAATGATTAAATATACGAAAATATTAAATATGCCGCTTCAACGAGTTTGCTAATTGTTCAAATTAAATAGGTGTTTAAAAATATATAAAATATTCACTATTTACTGTTCCAGTTCTGGGTAATATAATTTGAAAAATCTGTTGGGGCTTTTTTTTTAACAAAGTGTCTTTCATAACACACCTGTCTCTGGTTTTGTACTAAAAAAACTTGTATTTCAATTAATATGTTGAAAAACCAATGTTTCAAATGATAACAATTTGAACTAGAGTGAAATTTACATCATAATAAAGTAAGTTAAATATAAGAATTTGGCCAGTGGATTTTGAAAAGAATTTGAAAAAGCGGTATAAAAGAAATACATCCCTATAAGAAACCTTAAAATTGATAATTATTATAATATTTTGAGACATTTTGCAGAATATTTTGGGCTGCTCTCCAAACATTTTTTTCTTAATCCATCGCTTTCTTTTACCTTAAAAACAATCTCATTTTCCATCTTCATTTCTTTGATCCTAAAAACTCTTCTGAAACTTTCTGAATAATTTATTCTGAAACTTTCAGGAGGTTTTCCCCTTTTATGTCATACTATAATGAAAAGCTGTTTTAGGTTAAAAATCCAATAAAAATATTCTTTTTTTGCGTTTTCTGAGTTTCTATGGAAACTCTTCATCTTTTAAATCACGCAGAGGATTTAGTTATCATCGGAAGGAATTGAATGAGACATTATAGTCCCTGAGAATCAGATTTGTCTGCCTGAAAAATTAGAAAAATTTTATAGAACTATTTTGAACATACAAAAACAAAATCCAGTATGCAACAAGACAACTGTTAGAGCAACGAGAATTTAGCTTGTATTTTCAAATTATACCCTATAAATCTAATTAAGGGAGAAACAGGCCATTTATCTGAAAAGCAAAAGGGGCAGAACCCCAACATATGTAAACATGTAAACAAAATATATGTATACGAATGAAAAAAAGAGAAAGAAAAAAAGGAGAAGAAGACAAGATCAGAGGTTTCGCAACCTTATTATATTGTAACACATTAAAGATAGAAACATAAGATTAAGCAAATTTGCAGATACAGTATTAACTTTTCAATGAATCGGTCGTAGTTTTTTGTATGGCTGAATTTTAAGATTCAAAGGAGTAGGAGTAAAGCAACTTCCCTTCCCGTGCAATAATTTTTAAGCCATTTTTGGAAGAATTTCAACCTTTTGGGTTTATTTTTATTTAACCACCCTTGCGATAGACTTCTGTGAAAATAGTCGCTTTTATTTTAAAATAAAAAGATAAAAAAACATTCTTTTTTAACCGAAATTAAATAGCAACATTGAAATTAACAGGAATAGAAACTATTACACACATATGAAAAGGGTTTCCACCTTCTCAACACCAGTGGTGCCATTCGAGGGGAGGCTGATTTTCTGAGGGGCTCAATTTTCATCCCTGAAGCTCTCAATTTCTTCTTTTCCAAATTTTTTGTTTGCTTTTGATTTATTCTTGAGAAACCAAAAATCAGGTCATTAGAAAACAGCAAATTGAAGACACTCATTGTATCGAAGAACCCATTTGAAAAATATCTCCTTTGGCATGGTTTTGTCAGAGTCGGTCTGTCACATTAGCAGACATATGTGGACTTTAAAGCTGCTTTTAATGATTGCGTATGAAATCTTGATGGACTTTTTTTTTACCTGGATAATGGATTAATTTCGGCTATGTTTTGAACCAAGACTGTTTTGGGCTGAGCTAAGCAAAGTGATAATGTTTTCACATTCTGCTATTCTTAATTTTATCCAATCAAACATTCGATCGGGTATTGATGATAAGGTTATTATTAATCATAAAGTGGAGTTTTTTCCTGAAAATACTCTCAAAGATACTAAAGTGGATTTATGGGCAGAAATATACCCTAGTAGCAAAACAGCACCAAGGAGACAAGGTGATAATGCCTCCGCTCGGCACGTGAAAGATATGATTGATTTTCTTCGGAAGTGCGAAAATGAGGAGCTAACAGTGCCAACGTACGTAATTATTTCACCCACTGAAGTGCCTGTAATTCCTGCTGTTGCTTATCACAAACTTGCTTCCAAAATTTGGGCTTTGGATAGTACCCTTAACTTCATCAAAGAAAAGGTAACAGCTTATGATTTAAATTTTCCGTCACTTCCCATTCCTTATGCTAGTCCTCATAATGAAAGCACTGCCACCGTTATCATTTCAAAAGTGCCTACTAAACTTGACGACCCTTCAAAACGGGCTCATGCTATTAATAAAATCCCTGGCCATGAAGCTGTTCACAGCATAAGGCCTTCTGGCGATAAGCTGCTTGTTCAGATTAGTCAAACTGCAGCAAAGATTTTCAGCGATGCGGTTCCAACCGTATTGAAAAGCTGTGACGTCATGATTCAAGAAAAGAAATTTCATGGCATTGTTAAGGGGGTGCCCGCTAATTATGAGGCGACAATTTTTAAGAAATGTGAGGGTGTCATCGACGCTGGACAATTGGGAAAATCCCTGGCTGCGAAAATTACCTTTGCTGATGCTGTAGCCCAGAGTAATAGCCTACGACTTGGGCTCAAGGTAGGCTATGAATCATTCCGGGTTTTTGAATTCCTGTGGCCGCCCCGTTGCTGTCATAATTGTCAATCTTCCAACCATATGAAAACCAAATGCGATAAGCCAACAAAATGCAGCCGCTGTGCCGGCTCTCATGTATCATCCCGTGATTCCCCCTGTGTTTTTGATCCAAAACGCGCTAATTGTGAGGGTAATCATGCATTGTATAGCCTAAAATGTTGTATTCTGCGTGATGTCCTGAGCAAACGTGTGATTCGGAAATCACTTTCGAATTTTCCGTCTCAATTTGCTCTTTTTAGTATCAATGGCACGAAAGATAAAGATGGCTCATTAAATCAAAAAATGAATGATTTTGACTGTTTGTTCTTGCAAGAACATTGACTTCCCGCTATCTCAGTTAACTCTCTACTAAGAAGTAGCCACCATATTGTCTTTACCACCAATGCCCGAAAAACAAAAGGCCGACCTTCCGGGGGCCTTGCATGTGTTATCAAACGATTAGCTACTTCTTTGTCACCTATCTTATTTCATTCCTCTGACAATATTATGGCAATACGACTTGGTCACCTTGTATTTATAAATGTATATCTTCCCTGCGATCAGAAACGCCTAGCTTCACTTACAAAGTTTTCTAATGCCTGCTTATCCCTTAAAACTCTGTTATGCAATATTGAAAAGCATGGGTATCGTTGGCTATTGATAGGTGACTTCAATTGTGATGTTCATAGCTCCTCTAATCGTGCCAAGTTAGTTTTAGATTTGTTGCCTATTGGTTACCGCATAGTACCCAAAGCTCTTAATTACAGTTATATTCATAATAGTGGTACTGTGACCAATATTGATCATTGTATTTGCTCTGCCGATGTTCATTGTTCTGTCGTTAATGTTGACGAAGACGGACGTGATTTTGACCACCTTCCCCTTTCCCTTACTGTGACATTAACCACTGATCCATCTAATCATTCTTGTGCTTCTAATAGAAAATGGTGTATGAAACGAGAGTGGAGCAAAGCCAATTGGCCTTTATATATTTCTACCCTAACAGCTCTGTTGTCCTGCGTCAAGATCCCTTTTAATCTATAGTGCACGAGTGTTTTTTCGCCACAAGCCAGAGTGCAACTGAATGTTTATTATCTTCACTTAGTTAAGTGCATGAAACAAGCTGAGAATGTGGCTGTTCCCCTTGTCCGGGTTAAACTCAAAACTCGGAGTCGAATTTGGAAAGAAGACCCGGGTCTTAAAGCCGTCAAAAATCGTTCTAAACTCTGGCTTCGCATCTGGATTGCGTGTGGGCGGCCCTTGCGAGGCCAAGTGTTTGATATAAAGAGTAAGACAAAAGTGGAGTTTAAACGGTATCTTCGTTTGGTTCGATATAATGGGGCTGAGTTCCCTAAAAGTGCAGTACAATGGAAAGAAGTCATTAATACGTCTAAATTTGATTCATTAGGGACTAGTGATGTTATCCCAGATTCGTCTTGGCTTGGACATTATAAAAGTATTTTTTGTAAGATTGAGTATAGTGTTCATTATCATTTTCAGTGCTTAATTTCTAAATTTTGCCACCTAAAGTTTTGCAACGTCATGTTATTCCCTTAGTATTGTAACAATACTAAAACTATTGTTAATTGTATACTTAAACTTAAGTCTAAATCAAGTGATCTTGATGGGATTAGCGCTCACCATTTACCTTTTGATTGTCCGGCACCAGTCGCTCAGTTATAGTTACTTTTTCAGTTCTGTTTATCTTCGTCAATGGTGCCAGATTCCTTTAGAAAATTTGCTTTAGCATTCAATGGATAAAATATTTTGATCGCTCCGTACAATAGAATGGAATACAAATATTTGTTAAAATAGCATAAGAGCATCACAGAAACTCCAAATATTCAAAGAAAGAATCTATAGAATATATACAAATATACAAACAATATACAAACAGATATTATTAACATTAAAAATTGCATGTCGGCTCGAGTCTCTAAGTTCTCGGTGTTTTAAATCTTATATGCCCAGTCTAAAGATTATGAATTACACATTTGCGCTTTGGATTTATCTAAGGCCTTCGATAGTATTTGCCATGCACAAATGTAACACTCTTTGTCAGAGTTTGGAGTGAGCCCTTCTGTCATACATGTACTTAAATTTTGGCATAGTAATTCGTTTCTTCGTTTAAAATCTGGTACAGGGTACTGCGGTAATATACCAGTTAAATCTGGAGTACGACAGGTTGGGGTGCTATCACCTTATCTATTTAATGCTTGCATTCAAAATGTGAGTAGAGTTCTAGGTAATACTTTGCTCGGTTTATGTTCCTTCCTGTGCTATTTGCTTGGTTTACGTTCCTTGGCACCTTTCCAGAGCATGTATTTATGGATTTGCTCGGTTTATGTTCCTTCCTGTGCTATTTGCTTGGTTTACGTTCCTTGGCACCTTTCCAGAGCATGTACTTATGGATTTGCTCGGTTTATGTTCCTTCCTGTGCTATTTGCTTGGTTTACGTTCCTTGGCACCTTTCCAGAGCATGTGCTTATGGATTTGCTCGGTTTATGTTCCTTCCTGTGCTATTTGCTTGCCTTGTGTTCCCTGGTACCTTTCCAGAGCATGTATATATGGATTTGCTTACTTTATGTTCCTTCCTATGCTATTCTAGGAGCTTATGTTCCTTCCTATGCTATTCTGTAGGACTATGTTCCTTCCCATGCTATTTGGGGACGCTATGTTCCTTCCAATGCTATTTGGGGACACTATGTTCCTTCCTATGCTTTTCTAGGAGTTTATGTTCCCTTCCATGCTATTCTATAGTGCTATGTTCCTTCCTATGCTATTCTAGGAGTTTAGTTCCCTCCCATGCTATTCTATAGCGCTATGTTCTTTCCTATGCTATTCTAGGAGTGTACGTTCCCTCCCATGCTATTCTATAGCGCTGTGTTCCTTCCTATGTTATTCTATGGGACCTCTACACGTGATTAAACACGTTTTGAAACTACATGCTATTTGCTTGCCTTATGTTCCCTTAAAGGTTTGACGACTACATTCCCGAATACATTCACGCCTAAAAGAATATGCAGTTTCACGTGCACATTGTAAAAAAGCGAGCAGTACGAACGGGGATTCCCCACACAAGTTTGTTTCAACTCCACGTTTTCAACCAGACTGTTTTTTTTAGACAACACCCATTTTTTAGGGCCAATCAGAGACAGTGGAGGTTACTCCATATACGATAACTCGACTGGTGATTGGATACAAATAAAAAGGAGTGATTTTCATTCGTCCTTGAGATTTTATATATAATGGCCATGCATTACGGTTAAATTTCCATAATGTTTTAACATACCATGGATAATACATTAAATATTATTGACTTTGAAGCTATGGATATATCGATTTACAATGTGAGTACAGTTTAGTAAATTTCTTAATTTATTTCCAAATAAAATCATTTTACCACCCCTCCAGTAAATTCAAATTTCAGGGGGAATAGCCCTCCCCCCAACAATAAAAACTCTAAAATATGATGATTATAGTCGCTAGAAAACGTAAAATATGCCCTTTTTTCCACTATGTAAACCCACATCTTCAACCCACCTCTCTGTTTACAAGTTTAATTCATTAGAAATACTTCTTTTCCTTCAAAATATCCTTTTTCCCATTATCAAAAATAGAGTGAGCAAACTTTTCCGGTCTAAAACCATCTGTGTTTATAATTACAAAAAGGGTCGTTTTTGGAACCAGACTTCACACGTGCCTTATCTAAATTATGAAAACAAAGGTTTGGTATTTAGGAATGGGGATGATTAAGACGGGCCTTATGTAATTCTAGCCAGAAACACAGAATTGATATACATCCAAATCGTATTCAAAATATTTTCTCGGAAAGAAATCTAAGTTTTGTATTAATTTGGATTTTAGCTCGCCTTTTAACAAACTTAGCCGTAGTTAATTGAAACTGTGCATAAATATCCTAATTTTTAGTCTAATTGCGTGGCTATTAAAGGAACAATGAGCATTTTTTTCTGATTTTTTTGTGTTTTCGCAAGACAATAGCTCGTCTTTAACAAACTAAGTCATAGCTAATTGAAACTGTGCATAAAAAGGACATAGAGCGCTACAAATGTCATAATCGACTTTAGAGGATAATTTATGTCATGGGAAGATGTTTTTTAAATTCCCCATCCCCCAAACTCAAAATTTTTTCAATATTCTACTTCAGAAGCTTTTTTAAATATTTCTAAAGCACTAATAGATAGAGCGCTACAAACATCAGAATCGACTTTAGAGGATAATTTATATTATGAGATGTTTTTGAAATCCCCCTTTCCCCAAAACTAAAAATTTTCCAAAATTTTACTTTAAAAGCTTTTTCAAATATTTCTAAAGTGCTAAGATATAGAGCGCTACAAACATCAGAATCGACTTTAGAGGATAATTTATATTATGCGACGTTTTTGAAATCCCCCTTCCTCCAAAACCCAAATTTTTTCAAAATTTTAGCTTAGAAGCTTTTTTAATTATTTCTAAAGTGCTAAGACATAGAGCGCTAAAAACATCAGAATCAACTTTAGAGGATAATTTATATTATGAGAAGATGTGTTTGAAATCCCTCTTCCCCCCAAACTCAATATTTTCCAAAATTTTACTTTAGAAGCTTTTTTAAATATTTCTGAAGTGCTAAGACAAAGAGTGCTACAAATATCAGAATCGACTTTAGAGGACAAATGTTATTATAGGAAGATGTTTTTGAAATCCCCCTTCCCCCCAAACTCAAAATTTCCAATATTTTACTTTAGAAGCTTTTTAAATATTTGTAAAGCACTAATAGATAGAGCGTTACAAACATCAGAATCGACTTTAGAGGACAATTTTTGTCATGGGAAGATGATTTTGAAATTCCCCTTCCCCCCAAACTCAAAATTTTCCAAAATTTTACTTTAGAAGCTTTTTTAATATTTGTAAAGCACTAATAGATGGAGCGTTACAAACATCAGAATCAACTTTAGAGGATAATTTATATTATGAGATGTTTTGAAATCCCCCTTTCCCCCAAACTAAAAATTTTCCAAAATTTTACTTTAAAAGCTTTTTTAAATATTTCTAAAGTGCTAAGATATAGAGCGCTACAAACATCAGAATCGACTTTAGAGGATAATTTATATTATGCGACGTTTTTGAAATCCCCCTTCCTCCCAAACCCAAATTTTTTCAAAATTTTAGCTTAGAAGCTTGTTTAATTATTTCTAAAGTGCTAAGACATAGAGCGCTAAAAACATCAGAATCGACTTTAGAGGATAATTTATATTATGAGAAGATGTGTTTGAAATCCCTCTTCCCCCTAAACTCAATATTTTCCAAAATTTTACTTTAGAAGCTTTTTTAAATATTTCTGAAGTGCTAAGACAAAGAGTGCTACAAATATCAGAATCGACTTTAAAGGACAAATTTTATTGTAGGAAGATGTTTTTGAAATCCCCCTTCCCCCCAAACTCAAAATTTTCCAATATTTTACTTTAGAAGCTTTTTAAATATTTGTAAAGCACTAATAGATAGAGCGTTACAAACATCAGAATCGACTTTAGAGGACAATTTTTGTCATGGGAAGATGATTTTGAAATTCCCCTTCCCCCCAAAATCAAAATTTTCCAAAATTTTACTTTAGAAGCTTTTTTAAATATTTGTAAAGCACTAATAGATGGAGCGTTACAAACATCAGAATCAACTTTAGAGGACAAATTATATTATGGGGAGATGTTTTTGAAATCCCCCTTCCCCCCGAACTCAAAATTCCAAAATTTTACTTTATAAGCTTTTTTAACTATTTCTAAAGCACTACAAATATCAGAATCAACTTTAGAGGGCAATGTATCTGTAAATAGGGGGATTGTTTTCCCATACTAAATTTTTCTTGTTTTTTTAAGGAGGAGGATTCCTACAATTACTCTCCCCCTGAAAAGAGAGCTAAGGCTAATGGCGTTACTTCAATACAACAAGTGGAGATAGCTGGCCCATCGAGAGCCACCCACATCCATTCCAGACCGGCGCTGCCTGCTCAAGACCCACCCGTGCCAGCCCCTATGCGGCCAGGTAGAAAACCAAAAAGAGACTGGATGAATGCTTTCAATGCCGCCACCGCCACATTTGTGCAAGCTACTGATACTGCTGGTCCAGTTACACAAGATTGTGATGTTACCGCACCATGCATCCTCCAACACGCTCTACCAGGACCGTCTGGCCCTCAACTACAGTCTGAATTTGTAAATGTAAGCATTTTTTACCTAATGTACTTTACGTTATTGCTATTAAAAATAGTAGAATTGTAAAAACGGGTAGATTTATAGGAAAAGGAATCTGCTTCTAGTCTGATCGCTATTTTTTATGGATGGCAAGATTTGTAGGAAAAAAGAGTCAGTTTTTTTTAATGAGCTATTAAGACAGTTATTGAGTTGATTTTTTTACCGTATTTTATTGCAATTAGTCAAACGTTGCGATGTATGTGCGCGTGTGTGTGTGTGTGTACGTTTGTATGTGTGTGAGTGTGTGTGCTTGTGTGCTATTAACAGAATTTGTAATTTATTATGCACTTGTTTTGTAAATAATGCTATAAGCAAAAATTTGTAATTTATTATGGATTTTTTTGATAAATACGAATCCAATTAAGAAAAAAAACAACATTAAACGGATAGATTTGTAGGAAAAGGAATCTGCTTCTAGTCTGATCGCTATTTTTATGGATGGCTAGATTTGTAGGAGAAAAGAGTCAGTTTTTTTTAATGACTTATTAAGACTATTATTGAGTCTATTTTTTTCACCGTGTTTAATTGCTATTAGTCAAACGTTGCGATGGGTGTGAGTGTGTGCGCATGTGTGTGTGTGTGTGTGTGTGAGCGTGTGCGTATGTGTGTTTGCGTGTGTGTGTGTGCGCATGTGTGTGTGTGTGTGAGCGTGTGCTTATGTGTGTTTGCGCACGTGTGTGTGTGTGTGTGTGTGTGAACATGTGTGCGTGTGTGCGTGTGCGTGTCTAATGGGGGGGGGGGTTTAAATAAAGGAGGTTCTAATTTGGGTTTTCAATAAAACATTCTGATGGGGGGGGGTTTAATAAAAGAATTTGGTTCTCAATAAAAGAATTTTTCCTGTTCTTCTTATACTTTGAATTGTCACTTTGTAAATGAATTTTTCAGTTGACTGTTTCTATAGGTGATGTACGGTTAAACTCTTAGTTGGCGGTTTGCGAATGGTATACCTGAGTGGAGGCGGAACTTCGTGTGTGGGGGGCTTAAATTAGCGGTTCAAATGGGGAGCTTGCAATAATGGCCATACTAGACCGAAATCAGATTAAAAAGTTCAGATTCCCTTAAGAGCGAGTGGAGCCACAAGGACTGACTGTCTGGAGAAATATTAACATAAGAGAATAAAATAAGAAAGTAATGTATTTATTATTACTCACATAACTGTCACAGAGCTTCGGTTATATCGACACACTTGCAGTACAAGACACTAATACAAAATTGTCATCTAGGGCAATACAACGCAAAGGTTAATTCACTGATAATAAGTTTCCTCAAAAGTCTATTTTAAATAGATTCACAAGAAATTCATAGTGGTTATTTCCAGGCTAGACTCGCGTAAGACTCGCATAAGACTGCTCTAAGACTGGCGCAAAAATTGCTAAGTCCTAACTATCTACTCTTCCTAATTTCGCCAGAGGTTACATTCGGGCGTTACTCACAAGTATATTTTACAGTCCCAATTGGTTCCACCATTTGTCCTATAATACTATCGGATGGGTATACACCAATGGGCTACTTGGGTTTAATTAAAGTTTATGACTTTTAAGATATCACTTTGGAATTTTTCTAACAAAGCAAAGTTCTACATTGTAACTTTAATTACAATTTATAACTTTTTATAATAACACTTTGGAATTTTTTCGGAACGAACAAAGTTTTACACTGTAACATTTTGCTAGCAGGGTGTCGCTTAATTTTCAGAAGACTTATAATTTACTTCTGTGAAAGTTGGTAAAGGATAATACGATTTAATTACATTGAGATACCTAGTTCTAAACTTAGTTTCCAGAACAATGCAACAAAGATATTTTGCATCTTGAGTGACTATTTTTTTGTATAATAAACTTTGCCCTCTTGATAGTTTGGTACTTCGAGCTCTTAAGATTCAAATTACATTGTTCGTTGGCTGTCATATAAGATTTGGTCAAACTGATATTTATTGCATTCATTGGCGACACAAGGGCGGATTTATTTATTGGATTTTCTGTGGGAAAGATTCTTACGATGTTTGTTACAAAGTATAATTACAATGTATAATTAGATACATTTGTTTCACTATGTTAAATTGAAAGCTTGAGTCTTGCTCGATCTGTAGGTTTCTTGAATTTTTCAGGTTCATGTGTTGGGTGATTTTATTCTTTACTTGGGTAGCTTTAATTGGAAGATTTTGGGGTTTTTGAAAATTGATCCCATTACATATCATCCTTCCCATTCTTAACGATGTCCTCATCGTTGTGTTAAGCTACTCTCTTTGTACTTTCAAATTTTGATTTTTTTTTAAAGGATTTATCTTATTACTCATTACTTGCATTAGTTCTGCTTTGGCAAAATTTATATCTTTCTTCCATATCTCCGATTGCTCTATTAGACTATATATATGACAACATTACTTTAAAGTCCATCACCTACTCACTCTATTTGGCGAAAGGGCCAAAGAGTCTCTATTGACTAATACATAAGATTATAAGATTACATGATAATTATTATTCCTCCACCTAATATCAAAATTCCTCCACCTGATACGATTATCTTATCGCTGAAAATGATACATATTTGCCTTTTCTAACACTTGACTATACTTCCACCTGACGCTATATTGGTATGATTATATTATTATTCCTTCACCCAATATTAAAATTCCTTCACCTGATGTACTAATACTTCTACATGGTTTTAACTAATTAAGTTCTGTTTTTGTTATTACTTAATTACTTAGCGTGGTACATATTCGCTACTTCTAATGCTAGTTTATACTTCCACCTGACGCTATACTGGTACGATAGGTATTTGACTTCAAAAACATCTAACTACATCTAAAACATCTAACTACAACACACTGATATGTATGAATTAAAAATAGCTTGCAAGAAAAAAGTTTTACACATTAACATTTTTTAACTTAATATTTGATTGCAACACTGGGATAGGGTAGCTTGCACTGGTTTTCATCTGTCTTATGATAAGTTTAACAACATTTATGAAAGTTACAAGTTAGATACATAAGACTTCACACTTAATTCATCATTCTTCGTGTCTATAATACTCACATACGTTATCACTCTTACTTTGGGCTTCCATTGAATTAATTACTAGGTTGGCTAATTGTTTATGGTTTGTCTTCTTAGTGTTTCGCTTTTTGGCACTTGTTCCTTGGGATGAGCGTTTGCATTGTTCATAATTATGACTATGTCACAAAATCGTCCGTGCATGGTTTGTCATGTGAAATACGCGGGGTTGATGTCACAGGGATGTTGAAATGTCTATTAGGTACATAACCCTTGGGGAATTGATTACATGAAATGGGTATCTTGATCGTTGGCTGGGTAGTTCTTCTTGGACACTTTTATCCTCGGAAAATCTAATACTCGTACAGTCTGTGTTTTTCTGTAAATTGATCACGTTCAGTTCTTCTTTTATTGTTTACTAGGTATATAACTCTTTGGGAATTGATATGGGTATCTTGATCGCTGGGCTGGGTATCTCTTCTTGGACACTTTTATTTTTGGGAAAATCTAATGCTCGTACAGTCTGTGTTTCCCGTAAATTGTTCATGTTCAGTTCTTCTTTTATTTGGATTATGGGCTGTGTTACGACATTTAACGTTAACTATGGCAGGATCAAAACTTGATCTTAGGGCCTTGGCTCGACGCATTGTCTTTGATTCCCCGTTAAATGATGCACAATCATTGAGGGCTTGATTATGGAGATTAAAACAATAATAACTGGTTGTTTCTCTTCTCTGAACACTTCATTTTGGGAAAAAGAATTTTAGCACGTACAGTTTATATTTCCCATTAAATTGTTCATGTTTGTTTTTTCTTCTCATGAAGGATGGTTTGGTTTTGCGACATCTAATGAAGATTAGATAGAGTCAAAACTTAAACTTTTGATCTTGATTCAACATATTGTCTCTGATTTGGGGTTTAAGATATATAATCTTTGAGGGATTGACTCTAGGGTTATTCTTGATTTGTCGATATTTTTTGGAATCGTATTACCTGGTACTAGGCTTGGGTGACTTGGATTGTCATCAGGATATTGTCCTCAGGGATTTCCTTGGTGAGTATTTTTCAGTGGTTGACGAATGATGAAAGTAGATGCTACTGGGTTGTATCCGTGTTGCCTGCTGGTACACCAATAATTAATTTGCACTGGTTACTCTGCTTCCTAGAATATAAATATCTGGGCAGAATCATATGCTCTTTATAATTACACAAGTTAAGGCACATACAGCAATAATATACAATTTATATGATACCATGTGGGGATTATTGTTTGAAATAATAGTCATGATTAGTCGTACGAATAATATCAATTTTAGTATGGGTACAGTTAAACTCAACGATAGAACAAATAAGAGCAACTTTCATGTTTTTACATGCATGTTGCAGCAATCACTATATTACTATGATATAAGCAAATTTATTATAAGAAAAATGATTATGTTTACAAAAAATAACACTATAAGGTTTTCAAGATTTGGTGACTATATGTATACGTGTACACATGTGCATTTGGCACATGTTCTATATTCAATACATTTTTAAATGTTATTCAACACTCATCTACTTTAGCATTTAATTTTCTATTATATTACTACTTGCGAGGTAGGTTACATGGTTTTTATGAGAGGTCTCGATTTACTATAAATTTTCAAATCTTTACTGTTTATGCGCGTCCACGCTGCTTAAGAAATATATCTTTGCAGCTGCATGGGCTTGCACAAAAAATACGTGGGAATTTGTATTTCCCATTAAATTGTTCATGTTTGTTTTTTTTCTTCTCATGAAGGATGGTTTGGTTTTGCGACATCTAATGAAGATTAGATAGAGTCAAAACTTAAACTTTTGATCTTGTTTCAACATATTGTCTCTGATTTGGGGTTTAAGATATATAATCTTTGAGGGATTGACTCTAGGGTTATTCTTGATTTGTCGATATTGTTTGGAATCGTGTTACCTGGTACTAGGCTTGGGTGACTTGGATTGTCATCAGGATATTGTCCTCAGGGATTTCCTTGGTGAGTATTTTTCGGTGGTTGACGAATGATGAAAGTAGATGCTACTGGGTTGTATCCGTGTTGCCTGCTGGTACACCAATAATTAATTTGCACTGGTTACTCTGCTTCCTAGAATATAAATATCTGGGCAGAATCATGTGCTCTTTATAATTACACAAGTTAAGGCACATACAGCAATAATATACAATTTAAATGATACCATGTGGGGATTATTGTTTGAAATAATAGTCGTGATTAGTCGTACGAATAATATCAATTTTAGTATGGGTACAGTTAAACTCAACGATAGAACAAATAAGAGCAACTTTCATGTTTTTACATGCATGTTGCAGCAATCACTATATTACTATGATATAAGCAAATTTATTATAAGAAAAATGATTATGTTTACAAAAAATAACACTATAAGGTTTTCAAGATTTGGTGACTATATGTATACGTGTACACATGTGCATTTGGCACATGTTCTATATTCAATACATTTTTAAATGTTATTCAACACTCATCTACTTTAGCATTTAATTTTCTATTATATTACTACTTGCGAGGTAGGTTACATGGTTTTTATGAGAGGTCTCGATTTACTATAAATTTTCAAATCTTTACTGTTTATGCGCGTCCACGCCGCTTAAGAAATATATCTTTGTAGCTTCATGGGCTTGCACAAGAAATACGTGGGAATTTGGGACTGGACATGGCACGAATGAGGACCTCTACTCCCATTCGCTCGATCATGTCCTCCCTTACTTTTTTGCTTAAGGGTTATCAGGGAGTTCCGGGTTTAGGTTTTGCATCTCACTTGGCTCGATGTGATCTGACTTTGCTCTTTTTCTACGTGTTATTCTTAACACTCTTCCGTAATTTAGGTTCAATACGATTCTTATAGAATACGAGATTATGAATACGAATCCTACCGTCAGGAGGATATACCACCAAAAATTTGTTGAAAATAGTCCGTATCTACTTTCTACATACGTCAATCTTTTATCTTCATTAGTAAATAGGGGAATTTGAGAATCTAAGGCTTCTCTTATTTTTGTTAGTGGTAATGTTCCCTTGATATTCTCTATTTTTGACCATATTGTGGCCTTTACTTCTTCATTTTCAATATTAGGAATT
The DNA here is from genome assembly GCA_027921565.1 of Artemia sinica. Lineage (NCBI taxonomy): Eukaryota > Metazoa > Arthropoda > Branchiopoda > Anostraca > Artemiidae > Artemia > Artemia sinica. The sequence goes on from JAPEVW010000125.1 coordinate 179,431, forward strand.
GTATACGATAGATTGACTGGTTTGAAATTGATCACCTTGGAACTTATTATATTTGTGCTTGTTGTTATCAGTGGTGTTTGTACCGTGGCTTCATTGGTTACCAGTCGGCATCCTTGTTTTATTGTTATTGTTCCTACGTCTTGTAATAGTAGTTCAGTTCTGTAGCTTGGATCGATTCTTTCTGTGTTATTATAACAAGAGATAGTCCCAACTGTTTCTTTTGGAACAAAAAATAGCCACAGATCATTTCTAAGGTGAATAAATATTTCTCGTTTAGTTCTGCCTACTAGTGCTTCGCATGAGTTGGGAATTTCTTCTTGTTGAGTCTCTTTTGAAAATATATCCAACATACATGATCCGGGTTTTACATTATAAATGGGCAGTGTTAGTTGACATACTAGGTTTTTGAATGCAACACATTCCTTAAGGTCCTGTGGATTTGCTAAGGCATATTTCCTCCTATCTTGATCGACTAGCAAGTATTCCGCTTCGGGGGTGATAGTCATGAACGAAATAGTTCATGGCGTTTATTTAGTTTTCTTACGTTTTCCCTTAGGGATATTTAGGTCTTCTTCAGTCGAAAGCCAAACAAGCGTGAGGCTAGTTCTCCCACGATTGGTATTAGACTAGGCTGACCTTCGGTATCTGCTTTTTCGAAAGAATACTTCAAAGAGATTCTCGTGGTACTTTGCGTTTAACTTTTTTATTTCTGTTACGGGTTGAAAAACAATTCAAATGGTGCTTGGCAGTCTCTGTCTATATAATATTAGGAAAGATTGGTGAATCGATACTCGTAGAGTGTTTCTTTTTTTTTTTTTCGTTTAGCTCAGGTAATGGTTCAATATCTTCCCTTTGCCGGCTCGCGGCCATTGCTAATCTTGCACCCAAGTACGTTTGCCGTCTATTATCCAACAATTTTATGTACGTAATTCGTCTTCTTCCTCTTTCTTATTTTTATTTTTCTTTTGTTCTGGTTTTGAATCGCTTGTACTTTAATCGTTTGTATCTCGGTATGCCTTACTGGGGGATTCTTTGCTCTTAGGCCTATAGTGAATACGCCAATCGGCTGGGTGTCAGCGGGTAATATGTGGGCCCCTGTTGACCACGGGGGGTCCATTTTGTAAGTATCGTTGGTCTTCCTGATAAGTTAGGCGTGGTCAAATTTCTAGTGATTCTTTGCTAAGGTGTACTCATTTCTGGAAAAAACTGTGTTTCGTCGTAGATTTTCCGACATTGAAGATTGTATATCTCTTACTGGGGACTCATATGTACCGGCGTGGTTGTCTTGGCTTGTGGTCTTTTCTTTTTCTTTCTTTTTAGGATTTTTATTCTTATCCATCTTGTTGTGTATTTGAGAATTTCATTCCTTGAGGGTTAATAATTTGTCTGTAGAGTCTTTTTCCTTTGGGGCGAGTTTTGATAATATTTGCTTCGTAAACATTTTGTTTCAGCATGAATTTTTTGCCCATAATTCCTTGAGAAAAGTCCATAGCCTCGGTAATTCATTTAACATTGCGTAATTCCCCCATCATAAAGTTTATTTTTCCTGGAAGTAAGTCAAGGGGAGAACTTAGTGGTGGTAGATCTTAATTGTAGTATGTTCGCTCATTGGACTATCGCCGCGTTATTTAGTGCTCTCCTTCTTCGGCTTTCATTCCTGTTAAATCCTAGACGAGGGCCTTGTCGAGATTTGCCTGCATTTTGCTTTGTCGAAATCTTGGGCTATTATGAATTTCGATTTTTTAGTTTAGGAAATATGGGGGGTAGATTTTTTGTATTTTTTCCGCTTATGGTGGCATTTTCTTTTGTTGATTGCGAGGGCTTTGTCTGATTTTAAGAATTGCTAATATAGAGTCCTTTAATTCATTGGTATTTTTCTCTAGTCTAATTACTTGTTTGAACACCAGTAGTTTTCGAACGGTTTGGGGTCCAGTTTTCATAAATATTTTCCAGGCCAAAAGCAATTTTTTTTTTTTTTATGACTTGCGAGCAACGAATTCTCGTAATTAAAAATTATTCCATGTTTTTACGATACTATCTTGGACGGTATAGTTTGGGAAATGAAGATTGTTATGACATTTGTTATCCACATCCTTTTTGCTGTTTCTGGATAATAATATTTCATAGACATAATACAGGAAAACTTCTTGTGATGATAATCGAACGAGAACTATTGAACTTCCTATTATTTGTTCTTTTTTTTCAGGGAAGGAAACAAAGTGCTAATTATGATATTATATTTATATAAATTTTCCACAATGATAATCTTCATCGCCCACAATGTCAAAACAAGGTCTGAGATTCAAGATTCGTATTTGTACAATTTTGTTAACTTTTTACTTTGCTTATGGTGGAACTTACGGTTGATTCTTAGGCTTGGGGGATAGATATTTTATTTGCTTTCACGCGAGAATTGTATCTTTTAACAAAAAAAGTGCGCTACGTTAATTTAATTATTTCGATTGGGAAACAGTTTTTTTGATTTTTTAGTTACTTTTCATTTAGGGGGGGGAATTTCGATTCAGTAAGTTTTTATCCTCTTAAAATATAATTTCATTTCTCTTTTCGCTCTGTATATTACACTTTTTGGATTATATAGATACTCTGCTTGTAATATTTTTATTTCTTGGATAGGGGGGTCTTGTTTACCTTGATATTTTACAACAGTTTTGGATTTCCTTCAAATTTTGTAAAACTAATTTTTTTTTTGCTTCTATACATTTTGTCGAGGAGTAATAAATCTGTCTGACCAAGGACCTTTAACATACTAGTACCGAACTTTATATTGTTTTTTGCACTTTCTTATCTCATGTTTGAACTAAATAGAGGTACTTGCCCTTTCTGCCGTTATATTTTATTCCTAATTTGCCTCTTGACTGGTGGATATTTGGGTGTATTTGCTTTAAACGTTAATTTGAAGCTATATGATCCTATGTTTTGTATTCCTTAAGTCGTACTTGACATGCCCATTTTTTCGCAAGACTTCTTCCCCTGAATTTATTCACAATAATCATTGCCGCTGAGTATATAACATTTTCTTTGGCGTGTCTTTATGACATATGAACTCTGTGTCCAATAATTGCTTTGGCTATTTCGTTATTTGGTCCTTTCAGGAACATTTCAGAACAATGGCCAAAAGGAGGTAGTTTCTATTGACTTTGTCTAGTTAACTTTTTCGAAGATTGGGTATAGTCATGGTACACTCTAGGTCGAGGGTCAAACTACCTTTTCAACCGGCATTTCTTTCCTCAATACATCGTGGTACTTATTCGTTCGACATAATTTCGATCAATCTAAAGCTCCATATTAACCAATTATGAATGTATACTCTGAATGGAAAACAAGGTAACTTCAGGTCGAAGTTAAACTACTTTTCACACCGGTGCCACCCTTGCACCTGGGCTATTTTGTGTAGTCGAACATAATTTGTATTTCCTAAAAGTTCCGTACTCTAGTTTTAACGACTTTGCGGTCGATTTATAGGCTTAAAGTATAGAGACTTTCGAGAAACTACCTTTTTTGTCAATATATTGATAGTGTATTTAGATCTCGTGATATTTACTCTAATTTCATAGTTTCCATAAATATTAATAAAATACTGGCCTATAATGCACTTTTTTTTTAAATTGTGATAATAATCGATATTTCATAGTTATAACACTTCAGGTCATATTATAGGGTTCTTTTATCATTCATTTTAACTAGATTATTTTATATGCCAATTCTTCCACTGATGTTGGGTTTTTAATTTCATATGGCGTGGTGCAGTGTTGCACTTTGATTGAACTTGGAGATGGTAAGCATATCGAGAAAGTCGATAATTTTCCCATGACGAAACATTTGAGCTGAGAAATTGTCAAATCGAGTTCAAATACTATGTCAATTTTTACCGTTTTCAGGATATTTAGGTAAAACATTATTACAATACACTAATAGTTGGTTTGGGATGTGCCAGGCCCTCCAGAGTAGTAGCGGTTATGTCATTCCTTCGCATATTTTGAGGAATGGCTTTCCGCACAACTGAGATAATGACGAATGGTCATTTTATTATTCTTACTACGGAGAAACTTAAATTTACGTGTGATTGGCAACAGCATAGTTGCTCACGTACGATTAAAACGTCTAACCCAGGGACTATTTTTCTTCCAAATTTTCATCTTCTTGGAAGAAATTCAGGGTTATTTTCTTTAGTCTTTTATTCTCTTGGGGTAATAACTTGAAAAATTGCGAATCCCATTGAAGGGTTTATCGATATTAGATACGTTGTTATTTTACACAATTGACGTAATAAGATTTTAAGAAAGCTTTTCACCTTTTTTAACATATGTCCCTTGGTCTATGAATATGGAGCGAGAATTTATTTATGGGGCCAAATTGTAGTTATATTGTTATCATCTTGATCGTACCAAATATTGTCGGCGATATATTTAGACAACGAGCTATACTTTGTTGTTGGGATATGTTGTACTAAAATTCGGAAGACCAGGTTGGCACTTCGTCTAGTGTGCTCTAGTGTTCTTGTCATTGCACGTGCACTAAAAAATTATAAGCACTAGGCTTGCTGCCGTTAATCTTAGGATCACTCTTTTGTTCCAACATTGTCCTTTTTGAGATTTTAGAAGATAATATAGTTTTGGACAGTCAAGATTTTACTACTGCTTTGATAAGTTCCTCTTCTTTTTCATTAAATTATCTACATGTCCCCATTCCCTCAACGGATCATCTAATGTTGTCTACACTATGTCTTTTTCTTACAGATTTCCATGAGATTACATTTTTCTAGTCTACGATATTTAATTGTTGATGGCTTGGGTATCTTATCATGGTTACTTTTTTTGTAAATTATTCTACTAGATTTGGGCTAATATAAGCAACATACCGTATGGTCGCTTGTTTACGGCGATTCCTTTAACCAGTGGTTGAAGGTCTTCACGTACTGTATCTGTAAACGTGCTCGTATATAAAATTTATCATTGAATTATGAAATAAGTGATTACTTAATAGTAATATATTTTCAAAATGGTTATAGTGATTTAAGGTATAATATGATTTATAAAATAATTAAGATAGTTAAATAGTTTTGGCTATACGGTGCGCGTTGCTTAGCTTAGCGCTATCAATTTAATAATTAATTGTAATGTGTGTGCTGTTTACTTGGCTTTTCTGCTGATTTATAGTATTTTAACTTCTATTGGTATCCTTTGATTCCTTGTCCTGTCTGAGCTGTTCTTCGTAAGAAATTACTTCGGCCACGGGGCCCGAACACAAAATTAATCAGAATCGCGTTCCAGCCCCGTGTCAACGCATTCCCCACGCATCGGAATTCCTTTCCATCTTCATTTGCTTATTCCCGTCCGTATGGGCTGACTTGTGTCATCACATTTTCTCTATAGTGGGGGTTAGGTATGGGGGGTATTCTTGCGGATCACGCAATTAATTTTATTTGCAACTTCTGGCGTTTTTTCTTCCTGTTCTAGTTGTACTTCGTAGGAAATACTTAGCATGGCAACTTGTTCACGAAATCAATTAAACCGCGTACCCGCGCCATGCCAACCTATTCGCCCACGTATCAGACTTCTGTCCATCTTCATTTCAGATTCCCGTATGGTAGCTTTTGTTAAAGTGAAATCCTTACTGGTAGGGGTGAAGTATGGTAATTCTTGCGGAACACCTTTTATAGAGAGGATTAGTTGATTTTCGCTCATGAGAGCTCCGCGGACAAACAATAATGACCAATGAGATATAGCATATAAGTCTCGTGTCCACGTAACTTTTTCTCAACAGAGGGTAAAGTCAAGTGATTGCATGGGGGACAATATACACCATGCCCATCCTTGGCTCTAACCTCCCATGCTTGGGGGCCATCCGTTTTCACTATTGTATGTCATGTGGATATTTGAGTCATTCCTCCTATACCACTTTTAAGGTCGGTATTTTATGGTGTTGTTCGCTGACTGTTATTTTATTTTGACTTTTAGAAATTAAGAATTGCCGTGTATCCTGAGCTTTTATTAATCGTCGAGACAAAAAAAAAATTTGTTACCATCCGAGGCGTTAGGGGTATACTACTGATTTTTAGCTAAAAGTATCTTTTACTGGTGAAGTGGGCTTGTGGGCTTAAGTAAGTAAGTAAAGGTTGTTATTATATTGTTCGTTAGTTAAACAATATTTTAGTTTAATGCTATATCTGTCGATCAGTTTGAGGGAAACTCTGAAGTTTTCTGTTTTATAATTTAATGTGGCATTCAATTTCTATATACTTTCTTGAATCTTTATTTTGCAACAAAGAAAATTTTTTCTTAAAATTTTCTTAAGTAATCTATAGTTAAAACGAGGCCAATTTTTTCTTTTAAACATCTTTTTAAAACGTCCATGGTTTCAATACAATAAATTTCATTAAGGCTTAGTTTTTTGTATAAAATATAGACTATATTTTTTAAGCTTTCCAAAAGCTCGGCTATTAACTGTAATGTATTTTCATTTATCTTTATATTTTACTTTAGGTTTGACCACTGTGATTAAAATATTTATTAGTTTATTTTTTCCAGTTTTGTACACACTTATTAAAGGGAGTTAATTTATTTTGTATCGAAGGCTCGATCCTTTCTTACTCGCTTACTTTGATAATGCTATTGTTCGAGTTTTGAATGAATTTTTTTTGCATATGCAGTTGAATGTTAAATTTCTGTATTTCAGTGTATGTTTTGAAGCGAATTCTTTTATGTTCTAAGTAGGTGAAAAATACTAAGACTTGCTAGTCGAGACTAAGTATTTCTGTTCAAATAAGTTAAAAGAAAACTCATTTACTTTTAAACTGTCAAGTTTGCATCTTCCGTGACGGAGTTAACACCACGTTGTAGAGATACTTTATTCTCCAACGCGGTATTTACTTAAGAGTTTTTTATTTGTTATAAGCCCTATGATTTGGTGAATTTAATCTTTTTGCAATTTCCCAAATGAAAGTTAGAATATATTTGCGTTTGAATGCCCGAGGGCGCCACTTGAGAGTTTCCTTAAAAGCTTGATTTAAGGAGAAAGTTTGAGAAATTTAGGTTTAATCTATCTTTTGATTTAGGGTCCCTTTGAAACATGTTTTCTGAACAAGGGTCGAAAGTACTATACAGGTTGTTAAAACCAATCGTTTTGCTCTCCTTTATGGCTTTAACTTTTCGCTTGGATTACAATTAGAAATTACTCCTTGAGTTTATTCATACTTCGTATAAATGTTCGTGTTTGTATTTTATTGACTTCAAGTTAAGCACATTTTGCTCATTAGTGAATGCGTATGAGTGCGTATTTTTTTGAACTCTGAATACCGTGCTTTCGCAAGCCTGAATTTTTGTGATTAGCATGTGGTTTGCTATACTATATTTCTTTTAGGGGATTAGATGCTCTGTGACCTGATGTCGTGAACTGGTTTATAAGGTTAGTAAATTTTAGTAACTATGTTTGTTATAGGTACATTTTTTTGTGACTGCGATAATTTTTTCAAGAATTTTCTTCTTTTTACCCTAATTGTTAATTGTTTGCATTAATTGTTCGGTGAATAATTTTGGTTATCGTGTTCCGAACTTTGGCCGAATTATATTATCTATTTTCTTTCATTTTTGCAAACGTGTGCATCTTTTGCAATTTCTTCTCGAGAGGTTAGCTAAACTTGTCTTATCCACAGGTAACTACAGCGCTGGTTGTTTTCAAGGCTTTCGTTATTTTTGTTTCTTTAAGGCCTATTTCTGAAACAAAATTATCTGCTATTGTCCAATATACCTTAACCTAACTACACATTGCCATTTTTTTGTGTTCATTTGCTTTCCCGCAATTACGAATATTTGATGAGTTAAATAATGGTTTTACTCTTTTAGTAAAGTGAGTAGTTTATATATGCACATAGCATATACTGATCCCTGGATTGTAAGCGAATGGTCTACTTGAGGTATCTTGGTATATGACTTATAGGGTGGTAATTACCTGAAATTAGTAACCTTCTGGCCTAGAAAGTTTTTTTTTTGGTTATTCTTTTATTACAGTTATTCCTTGTATCTCTATTGCGCGGGTCATTTGTATGCTTACTCGATTTAGTTAAAATGCTGAATTTATGCTGCAATTTTAAGGGTTTTTGATGGTTATATTGTCCTTTTCCTATCGCTGTAACGTTCTATTGCTTTTTGCTTTCTATTGCAAACTAAGGTGTTATTTAGATCTCGTTAGTACATTTAATTTATGGTAACATCATTATCTATTATGAACTATATTCTCTATATTGGTCATCAAAAGTTGATAAAATTAATCATAATGCGTTTTTTTGTCTTAATTCTACTTTACATTTGGACTCCTTGGTACGATATTTTGGAATTTT
>JAPEVW010000125.1:187886-255386 GCA_027921565.1 Artemia sinica
ATATTTCAGGACATTTCAAGCTAAAATCATTCATTAAATCCATTGGATCATGTTTTCAAAAACCCAGCCCTCTGAATTACACCATCTAAAAATTACCTGTGCCTTGCTATTACTGGCCCCTGGCACTCTCTAACACCCAGCCACATCCCTCAAGATATTTTCAGACATTTCCCAGCTAAAACTCATCAGTTACATACCATTGTTTCATGTTAAGACATTTTTCAGATCCCTTTCCCTGTTAAAAACTCACGCATTAAATCCATGTTTCATATTTTTGCACCAACCCTCTGTAATACACCATTCAATTCTCACCGTTATCCAACTATTACTAGGTCCTATGACACTCTCGAATACCCCCCCATCTTCATTACTAAGACCATCTTCAAGATATTTTCTTGTCAACAATCAAACATTTAAATCCATTGGTTCATGTTTTTGCAACCCAACCCTAATACACCATCTCAAGTCCCAACCTGCACCACACTTTTACTCCTCTGGGACTTCTTGCACTTTTAGGGCCTGGCACTCTCATAACACCCCCATCTTCATTCAAAGACAATTCCAGACATTTCCTGTAAAAATCACACAGTATATCCATTGGCTGAATTTTTCTTACCAAAGCATCATGACTTGCCCCAAAAGTCACTCAAACCATTCACAACTTTACGCACCAGCCCCATCTCGCATCCCGTGGCACCAATCCATTCAAACCCAAGGACATTTTTGCACCCGTTTCAATCCGAAAATAAACTCATGAATCTATTAGGCAGGTATATTTTTTTACAGAGAGAAGTCACTTGCTCTTTGCTAGCGTGTGATACCCCAGCCAATTTCACGCCACGAACACACCTCAACCGCCTCTGTAACCCCCCTCTGCCATATCCCCATCTTCCAAAAAACCAATTTGCGCAACAGAACCACACTATCACCGCTCTTCGACCCCTCTACCATATTCCATCCTTCCCAAAACACTTTTCAGACATTTCTTGTTAAAAAGCTTACTTCAACGCATTCATTATGTCAAAGGGTATTAACTGGCTCTGGATGGTTGCGCAATCAATTACGTGACGCTTACATAAAGTGTGTGCAGCTCTAAGCTAAAGAAAGAAAATAAACTTGTACGTTCGGCTTCGTGAAAAATAAATATGAAAAAAGCAGTTCATGACAGTGGCCACAATCATTATTGTACGGTGGGTGCTGTCGTACGTTATAGTGGGATCCCCCCCATGGGCTAGCTGAGATAGGTTACATAAATCGTCAAGTATATTAGACCTGAGCGTTTGAAAGGAGTAACTAGTATTACCTCATTGGAACCCAAAAGGGGGGTGGGGGAGGGGGGGGGGTGATGTCATGGGAGTCTTGCAAGTTCGTGTGTTCCCTTTAATAGAAAAACTGGTAGTGACTGTGTTGTACAGGTTTTACGGCTTGAAGGATTGGTAGCTCCACTTAATCGAGCCCGTTAAAGCCTGAGGGTACAGTGGCGTGAGTCACCTGAGGGTCTGCGTTTAAAATCCAATACACATTTCCCAATGGCAGCCGCGTCGTCAGAGGATTCTCATAGAAAGTCACAGTGGGTATGTCGTGTGTGGTGACGTCAGAGGCTTCCGCTAGAAACAGCTGACCTTATTTTTACAGTTTGTTGTAACGCTGAAGGCTTGTAGCTTCACTATCTAATTTGCCTATAAATTGCTTTTGCCACCTGGGGAGCCTGTTTTTACACGATTTTGTTACAAACTTCTAAGATTTTTCATAGAAAACATCGCGGGGCGACTCTAGAATTAAGGGAGCATGTTTATACACGATTCCTTATAAAATGATCGTCTTGGACACTATAGAGGGGAAAAGCAAACTGGCTCCTACCACCTAGGGAGGCATGTTTAAATATGATTCCATACAAACGTCTATTGTCTTTAATAGAAAAAACAGGGCGGGGAAAAATAAAACAGGGGGTAGGCATTGGCTAGTAACTCCATTTTATTATCACACCATATCCAAACCAACAACCATCAACAAATAAAGATCATTCCAAGAAACATAATCAACAAATACCACAATCATAACCAGCAATTATAACCATCAACCAACAACCAAACACTAACAACCAACAACAACAACAACCAAACAATTTCCACCAACAAACATAGCCAAACAAACAGAACAACAACCAAACAAACAATAACCAACGAATTATTTACCCATAACCAAAAACAACCAGTCACCAACAAAGCAACAAACATTAAATCATAAACCAACATAACTATCAACCATGAATCATAAACCAACAATCAACAGCCATAACAACAACCAAACACAGCCCATAACCAACAAACCAACAAAGCATTAACAACATGACCAACATAACCAAACACACAAATAACATCACAACTAACCAACCAACAAACATAAACCCACAAAATAACATCTCCAATGTTTTATATTTCCCTCTCGCTTGGACCGTGACGTCCCCCGTATAACAAGAACAACATCACCCCAAAAGGGGATGGAAAAGTCCAATATTTAGAAACGTCCATTTAACAAAACGTGGTCCTATCTTTTTGGATTTCGAAACTAGGAGCGGGATTCTTCGAAGGGGCGCGGCCACGATCAGATCTGCGTTTGGAAGGCAATTCATAACTTTTCTAATATAGCCTCTTTTCATATGTGATTATTTTTTTTTCCAATAAAAAAATATTCAAAAATAAAACTTGATTCCTACCGAAAAAAAAAAAAAATAGCCTGCTTGCTCCTCTGAACCTGAAGGAAAAATAGATTCCCACTGTCCACCCAACCACACAAGCTATTTTTGGGCGGCTGCTCCCCCCCCCCCCCTCCGGAAAATTTTGTGTCGACGCCCTTAATGCAGTTTAATCATTTTGCCTTTATAACAAGATAAAACTGGTTTTTTACAACTCTTACTAGATTTTATTTAAATTTAATGGTCAATTTTGAATAATTTCTGACCACCTCCATGGCTTAGCGAGGAGCCAGTTTGGTTCAAAACTCTAACATAACCTTCATGTATACATCATGGATTAATAGCTACTGGTAAATAAACAAAAGACTAGGTAATTACTTAGGGGCTTGCCATTAGTCATTATCAAACCTACTGCTCTGAGTCACATGGTGTAATAACATAAAAAAATGCTAAACAGGCTCCAGAATGTAATCACACCATAAGGCTAGACACCCTTTATCATTTAACTATGAACACTTAATTATTTGGTTCAACATTTAATTATCGGATTTTTTTTAAAGCGGGGTTCCCAAGGATAGTCATTTACGTGATTTAGGTTTCTTTGTTGTTCCTTTAAAAAAAAATTATGAGAAAAATAAAACAAAAATATTTAAATTAAAATAAGAAAAATAATATAACAATAAAAAAAATAGTTAAAAAAAATTATGCAAAATTTCCAGTAATTGCAATTATGTTAATAAATGTTGACAAAACTAAGAGTTACCTCGAGTTAAACATGATGGAAAACATCGTTTTCAATAAGTCAAAAAATCGAAAGTAATAATATCAAAACTGTTTCAAAATTATCGCCGAACACTACATCCGTTAGAAAAGCCAACAAAAAGAGTTTTTTTTTTTAGGGCTGGCCTATTACTAAGGTTTTCTCTGCTTCAACAATTAGTATAATTCACCAAAAATACAAAAGTGGGTGTTTACCAGGGTTCCCAAATGCTGATGTCTCAAAAGAGTGTAACTTATGCCAAAAGACTAATTTTGCTGAATAGGCGTGTGAGAGTCAAAAAAACTAATGCGCGTGGCTGCCCGATCCTCGCACGCAGACACTCCCCCCCACTCACTGTTCTTATCACTCTTACGTCGTTGTAAATAATTATAAATTATTCTGCGCAGTGTTGCCAGAATTAGCATAATTATGCTGGGGGGGGAATGTAGCATTAATTAGTTATGAACCAAAAGTATCCAAGCATAATCCTCTGTAGGACAGCATAATTGTAGCATAATGTATGGCAGTATAGAACAAAATTCCGACCAAACCTAATGTAATGAGCAGAGCTGTCTAGGAATGTAAAACAATGGTATCAGAGTGAATATAGATGGGAGTCAAGCTGCTACTTCTGCCATATTCAAATGAACCATGTAATATAGAAATTTTTCCTGTTCTTTTAAAAACTTTTTGCTTCTTCAGTCTGGTAAGTACGGCTTTTCTAGTGATCAAGAGTAGAATACAAAATATTACAATCTAATTTCAAAATATTGATAAACATACAGAGCATGCTATCGTCAACATTTGTTTGTTGTTGACAACAGTCAACAATGTTTAGTTTTTTAGCCATCATTTAGGCAATTAGGCTGAAGAAGAAGGACTGCCCATAAAGCTAAAGCAGGAAAAATAGATATGTGATGACTTGAATGAGATCAGAGGAGATTACTTAAATTTTTATTTTAAATTCAGTTTTCAATGACATGAAATTCACTCTCACTTTTTTTCTGGTCCTTTGAACTATGTGTTTGTGTAACTTGTAAGTAGGCTTTGTCATGGGATCAAGCAAAGTAGTAGAGTCATCAAGAGTAGGATACAAATTTTTCAATGTAGTTCTAAAATATTCGGTTAACTTAAAGAGCATGTAGTTGTAAATAAAATTATTTTGTAATAGAAAGATAGTGGTCACTCTGTATGCTGACTTGTTAAATTAAGCCGAAGGTCATTATTCAGTGAGAAAAACTAAGTCAACAAAATTTATGGTATTTCAGCCATCCTCTTGGTATGTAGGCTGAAGAAGAAATGTAAAGCAGGAAACAATAGACGTACCAAGACTTAAAATGAGGAGTGGATAAGATTCTTAAACACATTTATTTTTAAATTAAGTTTACAATCCAAAAACTATTTTCAAGCAGTTCCTTATTTTTTTTCTTTGAACTCTCAGTTTCCAGATCTAATGAGCAGCCTCAAAGATTTTTGCGACCATTGAAGGTAAATGTATGGATGTAAGGAAGGGAATATATCCCTCCTATATGGAATAAATTCAGCCAATTGGGGTTTAATGGTACTCATTACTTTCATAATAACTGTATAGACCAGAAATATCCCAAGAAATCATGAGGGAGTAGATATAAATTTCAAGGCCCACTGTTTTACGGTAGCCCACTGCAATGTACGAAGTCTCAGATCTAAGTTTGACCAGTTTCCTACATTTAGTGAACTCGGTCAAGCCTAATCTACCATGGGCATCACTGAGACCAATCTAAACAAAGAAATACAGAGCAGTGAGGTTTGCCATACAGGAATACACGCATTTCCTCAGGCGTGATCGAGAGCGTACTGACGGCGCTAAATACAGAGGAGGAGGTGTCGCTGTTTATACTACTACTACTACTACTACTAACAACTCACCGCAGCCACCAAGATCCACCTGAGGCCAAAACAGCTACGCACGCTCCTCCTCCACCCCAATCTATTCAAAGCCTCCCTTTATACACCCGCCCACAAAGTTCCCATTTCTTTTTTAAATCTTTCTTTATGACGTTTCCTCCCATCCCCGGGACCACTGCTTTCCGTTTAGACCTAGATGGTTGGCCGAAAAGGACAATCTTCGGCAATCTTGTCATCCTTCATCCACACAACGTGCCCTAGCCACCTCAACCTTTCTTTCATTATAGCCTAGAGCGGTATTTAAACCACATTTTTCGTTATAGCCTAGTTGTTTTGAAAAATACGGTCAGTCAGCCGGGTACCCAGAACAATCCTTAAGCAATTTCTCTGGAAAACATCTAGCAAATTTCATCCGCGTTTCGGAGCGTCCATGCTTCAGAGCCATATATTTGACCACTGTCATCACTTTAGCTTTCTAATATTCTAATCTTGGTTTGCATACTTATTCTTCCTATTCTTCCAGACTTTTTTTAACTGTGAAAAAAACACTCTGAGCCTTGGCTATTCTATATTTAACATCTTCACTGCTGTTCCCACCATCTTTACTAATAATCCTACCAAGGTAAGTGAAAAGCTGCCCACCTGATCAATCTTTTCATTACCCAACATCACCTTTTCATCTTCACTTATTCCTAGACTTGTGACTTAGTCTTCCTAACATTAATTTTCAAAACCAATTCTAGCACCCCAAGAACTTGCAAAACCACTAAAACTTCATTCATTTTGCTCACACAATTTCATCTAGGATGCTTAAATTATCAGCATAATCAAAGTCCACGAGACTTTTCCTCCCCATTTGATTCCGTGGTCTGCCATTGTCTTTCCTGTGCTCCTGTTTAAAACAAAGTCCATCAAAAATAATCCATACAAAAGGGGATAGAACACAACCCTGCTTAACTCCTAAGATTTAATACAAAAACCAGCTGCTAACCTTCATTTCCTACCTTAAGCCCGCAGCAGTGTTATTCTCGTACATAGCACTAATCACTTTTAATGTATATTGTCTGGTATACACATACAAGGATAAAAACCTTTACTAAAGCTCTCTATCAACAGAATCGAACGCTTGCTCATAATCTATAAAACTGAGGACCAAAGATGTTTGAAAAACTCAGGCACTCTCACAATTATTAGCCTAAGAGTGAAAATTTGGTCGACACATCCTCTACCTTTTCTAAAAACCGCACTGCTCTTCTCTTAAAACTTTGTCTACGGCATATCTCAGTCTAAAAAGTATCATATTACTAAGTAATTTACTACTTACAGAGACCAGACCTAATGCCTCGATAATTACCACACTCACTTTTATCACCTTCTTTTTATAAAGTGGCTTAATTAAGGTTTTCCTAAAAATCGTTAGGTACTTCCCTTTTTCAAAAATCATATTCATAATTCTTCAGTAACTTATTTCTACCTCAGAGCCACCATATTTAAGAAACTCATTTACCACCCTATCAGCACCTGGACCCTTATTATTCTTTATATCCTTTAGTACTGTTGCTAATTCCTACTCACAAAAAATCTTCCTTCACATTCACCAAGGTATCACAAACTTTTTTCATTTTCCTCTATATTTTTTCCTGCAAAACTCTATCTCGGTTAAGCAAATTCTCAAAATGTTCGGCCCATCTCTCTTTAGTTTTTCCTTATCGCTAATTGTGACCCCATTCCTATCTTTAACTGGGCCAAGTCCGGATTGACTACTCCCTCTCAATTTTTGTTAACGTGCCAGTACAATATTTTACTATTATGCCGTCTAGCTGCATCTTCCAGATCCTCAGCAATTTTATCCATGGCCTCCACTTCACACCTCCTTATTCATATTTTATGCTTTCTCCACTTTCTTTACATTTCTTTTGTTTTCATACGATCTATCACTCAGATAATTCTTGTACAAGTCCTTTCTCCTTTCTATTAAACATAAAGCTTGTTCACTAATATTCTTAGCTGCAGTTCTAGCTTGCTTCCCTAATACGCCTTCAGCACCTTCAAATATTTTTCTAAAATCATTCCAACCATAGTCCACATTATCAAATTTAAACTCTCAAGTTTAGTATTTAAAAACTGTTCCTGGAAAGTTTCTCTCAATTCTCATCCTGGAGTCTACCAACATCATAACTTCCGGGAGGTGGTTACCCTTCTGATCTTTCAGCTTTAAATTAAACCGTTGACACTACTAGGTGGTGATCTTTACTTTTAACATCAATAACAGCACTCCTATATACCTAGTATCTTGTATTGATCCTGCCAGTCTTCGTTTACTATAACATAATCAATAAGGTTTGCTGTCTTACCATCACGTGAATACCATGTTAACTTATGAGCCATTTTATGACCAAACACCGTATTGGTTATAAACTAGATTGTTATACTTACAAAATTGCAAAAGTCTGTATCCATTACTGTTTTCTTTTCCTACACCAAATTTACCTAGGCTGGGATACCATCTATCCCTATTTCTACCAACCTGGGTGTTAAAATCTCCCAGTAGTTACATCATATTTTCTACCTGGGACCCTGTCTATTTGCTCCTGTAAACTGTAAGTAAAATTCATCTGAGTCACTAGTATCTCCGTCAGTCGGTTCTACAGGGGCGTATACTACTATAACTGATACCCTGAACTTTCTAGTCATAAAATGAGCAATTAGTATTCTATTATTAATACCTTCCCATCCTAACAAGACTTAGCAGCTTCCTTATTCATCATGAGCCCTACTCCCTGTCTATGTACCCCATCCTTCCTGCCTGGAGTAAACAAATTCTATATCACCTAATTTCATGCTTCCTACCCCCTGGGATATGAGTTTCTGAAATTCCTAATAAATCCAGTTCGAATCTTCTGAATTCGTCAGTCAAAATATCGATACGATGTCATTTTTAACGTCGTAACATTCCAAGTTTCAATTTTCATGTTTTTTAAATCATTGAAATTATTTTCGCCTTCAGAAAAGCAATGATCCCGGATACCAGTGCAGGGCGGGGATCACATATCTTCTCAAGTCTACACCGAAGTGGCTTAAGCCGGCTTAGAACCGGACAGCAAGAAGTCCCTGGACCTCCAGTATGAATGAAGGCTTTGTGCAATCCTGGCCCATCTTGGGTCAACAACATGGTTTTCAGCACTCTTGGCGATTGCTCTTCTATCAACAAGAGTCGAAATCCTGCACAGACAGTCTCAAGCCTATTACCTCCGACTCATTATATATTCATGCCTACAAATATTATGCTACTACGGGGAGGCAACCCATAATGGATAAATTAGCTAGGAAGAGGTTTTTCAGCCCAAAGACGCCCATCAAACATACTAAGCCCAGAAAAATTGTCCATTAGTCAGAATCCCGTGCGAATGCTGTTTCGTTTTACTAGGCTATAATTTCCTCGAGGGGCGCCCCACTCCTCAAGTGGGAATAGAGTTGACCGCAAGGTCCCCAGTCTTGCAGGTACCCCGAAAAGGTCGAGGCAGCCCTTTGCAGAGGGCCATTGTCCATAGTCTGGATCTTACGCCCTGCCGCAGTTGTCCCTCCAATAGAGCATCCTCACCGCGATGGTGTTCTGCATCACCATGCAATTTAACCCATTACTGGGAGAAGGTTTGCAACTCATGGGACTTGTGGACAAACCAGGTGGCCTTTTGAGTGTACATTTGAGGGGGCCTTCTTCCTCATTCCGCCTGTATTTATGACCCCGGGCGAGGGTGCCCCCAGTTTTTTATTATGGACCCCCAGGGAAAAAAAGGTCCCCCCTTGGTCCGTGCCTCCTATGGAGGTACCCTACATATCTGTAGAGCGTTCCCCTATCGCCACCTGGGGACACGCTGAATGGCCTGGCGGAGGCCAGTATTGCTATCCTTGGGGTTGTTAACCCCAAAGGGGTTAGCTCCTCAACAATCACCAAAACCTTTTTAATCATATCCCCTTAGAGTCCAAATGGCACCCAGTGATGTCTTTCCTTTTTATCTTGTTCTTCTTTTCTTTTATCCTAAGTAGAATTTAATGTTGATTCCCACTTTTCTATTTCCCTGAAAACTGAGATATTCAATCAGTTTCGGTCTTCGATTCATTGTATTAAAAAAAAAAAAAAAAAAAAAAAAAAAAAAATCAATCATATTATTTATTGCTTGAATGATAAAGACATACAATCAAAGTTTCATTTATTTATAGGAGGAATTATCTCTTCATTTTCAAGTTCTAAGGTTGCTCCAAACTTTCGATATAAATTTTCGTGTTTACGATCTTTAAATACCATATCCCCAAGTTTCTTATCGTTTTTCAAATATGCCGGTAAATGTGGCACACCCTCCATGAAAAATCCCCTCCCCTATCGGGAAAATCCTCAGTGGAAAGTTCCTCCCACATAAAATACCTCTCCTTAAGATTGCCTCATGACAATTCCATCCTCGCTGAAAATCCCCCCCCCGTAAAATTTCTTGCGGACGATTTCAGCCTAAAAAATTATTCTTAGCATACTTTGAAAAATACTTTAATTTTCTATTCGTTTTTCCAATCACTCCGGAAATCCTCCATCCGCGGATTTTTTCCCCGGAAAATTCAAACCTGCTGAAAATTTTCCTCGAAACGTCTCCTCATGAAAAATTGAACTGGCAAATAAGATGAAAGACAAATAAGAAGAATTTCGTATATTTATTCTGTCAAAATCCCCCCAGTCTAAAATTTCTACTGAAAGTTACCCCGGAAAAAAATTTTCTCTCCCTTATGGAACGTTCTCCACATTGAAGCCCCCCCCCCCCCAAAAAAAAACCTGCAACTTCCCAATAGCAAATACTATATGCAACAATAGCTGATTTCATAACTTACAGGCCTTTCCCCGCGGGCTGTAGGGGGTGTCATGTCACCCCTAAAGGCATAGTTTATTGGATCTTTCAAAAACTATGATGAACAAAATGACTATCTCAAAGTTTTGATCAGAATACCTTGAGGAAAATTGGGCGCGTGGGGAGGGGGGCTAGTTGCGCTCCTATTTTTTGGTCACTTAAAAAAACACTATAACTTTTACTTTCCGTCTGAATGCACCATCTCCCGATGTTTTGGGTCATTAGTTCGGTACAATCACCCTGGGAAAAACAAACAAACAAAAAAGGTAAACACGCACCTGTAATCTTATTCTGACAAAAAAAAAAATGCAAAATTCCACATTTTTGTATATTGGAGCTTGAAACTTCAACATTAGGGTTCTCTGATATACTGAATCTGATGGTGTAATTTTCATAAGATTCCTTGACTTTTAGGCGGTGTTTGTCCCTCTTTTTTGAAAATCAGGCAAATTTTCTCAGGCTTGTAGCTTTTGATGAGCAACACTAAATTGATGAAATCTTATATATTTGGAATCAGCATAACAAGCCATTTTTTTTTACGCGTCTATTGAATCGAAATTCTGTTTGTGAAATGACATCATTTTTACAATTATGAAAAGAAAAAAAAGAGCCATATACCTTATTCATGCCTGAACATACCAGATTTCAGTAGGCGAAGAAGCTCTGTGGGTTAGGGTGACCCTCCAAATAAATCTGTGATTGTCAATACCGTGTATAACCCTCCAACTTACCAGATTACCAGCTACCTTGAAGCCTCCCTCGAATATATTCGGGGCAAGTGCGCTAAGTCTGCCATTATCTTTCATGGAGACTTTAACGTCCATCATAGCGTGTGGCTTCGCAGCAAAATACTGATAGGGAAGGGTCGGACTTGTATGATCTATCTCTCTCTTACGGGCTGAACAACTTGTCGATTTCGACACGTATCACGGCCAAACGTGATCATCTCGTCTTGACCTCTTCTTACAGATCACCGCTGACTCCTTTTAAGGTAGAAGCTCATGAGCTTTCACATCGTGACCACGTTTGCCGTCGTTGCACGTGGAAACCTACTTATTCCGCCTCCAGTAAAGCATGAGCGAACAATCTGGCTATGCAAAGAGGTGATTGGGACGGTTTGAGAAAACACTCTTTTTTCTCAGCAGTGGAGAGCCTTCCTCTGGAAGGCCCAGAGAAAGCTGCAAAATAAGTACCAGCATAGGCCATAGTTGACTCTGTCTCTGATCCAGGTGTCCAGTAAGGACAAACATTGGTTCAACGCCCAGTGTAAGAAGACAATCCGAGCAAAGCAAAAGGCACACAAGCGATGGGCTACTTTCGAAGAGCGAAGATGGACAGAATTGCATTCATAAATGCGCGCAAAGATGCAGTTCGAGCGATTCGGCAGTCCCCGGGTTCAGTATAAGGAGAAATTTGCCACCAAGCTTCAACTTGCTTCGGCAAAGAGTTGGTGGAAAATTGTCAAGGAGGCTTTACCGTCGTCCAAGGGGACTGCAATTCCTTCTCTCCAG
This sequence comes from Artemia sinica, assembly GCA_027921565.1. Taxonomy (NCBI): domain Eukaryota; kingdom Metazoa; phylum Arthropoda; class Branchiopoda; order Anostraca; family Artemiidae; genus Artemia; species Artemia sinica. Next base: position 199,632 of record JAPEVW010000125.1, read on the forward strand.
ACTAACGGGACAATGGCACAAGATCCACAGGCAAAGGCTGAAGCTCTTTGCTAAGGCTTTTGCCGAATTCTCGAATCTAGACGACACCAGTAGAGAAATGCCAAATTTCTTTCTCCGACCGAAACCGACACTGCCCTGGAACACGTGATTTTTTCTGCTCCCAAGATCCTTCGCATTCTGCAGCATCTTGATGTGACCAAAGCCATGGGTCCTGACAACATACCAAATGTTGTCCTCAAGTCCTGCAGTGCCGAAATAGCTTGACCCTTGTCATTGCTTTTCCGCCTGTGCTTTCGCTCCGGAACCTTCCCACGAACATGGAAGTCCACCTATGTTATACCCCTACTCTAAGCCAGAAGGCGATTTCCAACGAGTGTGGGCTCCTACAGGCCTATTAGCCCTTCTCTCCTGTGTTGGAAAAGTCTACGAGAACGTCTCCAATAAAACACTTCATCAGTACCTAGAATCAAATGACCTTCTAGGCGATCCCCAATATGGATTCCACCGGGAATAGAACTTCTGGCAATGGGATACGACATCAGGCTATTATCCTTCGACATTGCGAAAGCTTTTTTGACAGAGTAGGGCACCGTGGCCTGCTAAAGAAAACTCTATGTGTATGGTGTTCGTGGATGTCTGTTAAAAGTGATTGAGAGCTTTCTTTTCCGATAGTTTACTGCGGGTTGTTCTTGACGGGTTTATTTCCTGCGAATATCCAGTGAAAGCAGGGGTACCCAGGGCAGTGTCGTGGGACCTACGCTTTTCCTTATCTACATAAACGACATGGGAGACAACCTCGCAAACCCTCTGCATCACTTTGCCGACGATACCACGACGCACTCAGCCGTCCCTAAACACGAAGACCCAACACAAGGCCTCCCTTTCCCTACAGATGGATCTTTTGAAAATTGAAAAGTGGTCTGATGCATGGATGATCAATTTCAATGCATCGAAAACAAAGGAGCTTCTAATTACCCGATCAAAGGTGCCACGTGAACATCCCAGTTTCATCTTCAAAAATGAAGCTATAAAGAGAGTCGACGAGCTTCGTCTACTGGGGATTCATTTCTCCACCGATCTCTCTTGGAACAACACCTTGATCGGGTGAGAACCTCCTGCGCAAGAAAGCTGGGAGTTACTCTTCGCTGCAAAAAAACCTTCTTCCATCAAGCTCGATCATCCCACTCTACAAGTCTTGCATCAGACCCATAGCTGAATATGGATGCCCGCTATGTGCTGGTGCTCCGAAAACGCTTTGGCACCACCACTTCAGAAGATCCAGAATACTGCAATTAGGGCGGGCTGCGCCTCTACACAAGAATCGATCCAGTCTCTAAATGAAAGGGTTTGATGTAGCGTCGATGGCTGTTTTTTACAAGTACATGAATTCGCCTCCCTCAGACGAGCTCTCTCGAATTGTGCCCCCCTTTGTCCAGCCGACAAGGCAGACACGAGAGGCACACACAGCTCGGTCCAATTATCTAAAGGAGGATACGCCGAAAAACCGAGTACTTGAGGAACAGCTTCATCCGGCGTTGCACTTCTATCTGGAACGATCTTCCTGGGAATATTATCCCTGCAAATCCCTCTGTTGACACCTTCAAAAGAAGGTTCAATAGACATTTAAAACTCGAGGCCATTGAACGAGGTAAATGAATAGCGGCATATCAGATACTTTGAAGTACCTGGCGGCGTGAATACCTGAGGCGCCCCGTGAATAATAAAAAAAAGTTTTTAATGTTTTTTTTCAGTTTCTATTTTGCCCCCCCCCCCCCCCCACCCCCACAAGAATTCTAGCTACGGCCCCAGAATTATACATCAAGTTCTACCTCCACCCTCCCCTCGTCTCTCTCTTAGAACTAATCCTGTGTTTATCTAATGACAATAAGAGCTGTGGATGTTTTGGCATTAAAAAATACACCTTTTGAGGCACCTCCCTCCCTCCGAAACTGCAAAAAATTCAGAGAACCCCATTCTAGAAGTTTTAGTGTTTTATTAAGGTTTGTAATTTTGTCCACAGCTTAAAAGATAGTATTTGTTATTGGTAAACTTAAGGACATTTTTCGCGGAGGATTTTTCTGCAAAGGGAGGATTTTCAGGAGGAGTTGCATATTTGGGAATAATTTTTTTCAGCAAAGATGTAATTTGTTTTTTTTTCTGAGGGGGTAAACGCCACCAACCGTTTGAACATTGCTTTTAATAGGTTATCAAAATTCCATTCACTTTCTATTTTTTATTGTTTCCAGGAAGCAATTTACGATGGCACCAGTGTCTCCGAAGAAAATGATGCAAAGAGAACGAAAGACACTGGGCGAGAACAGAAGTTTTTTGAAGTCTTGAATGAAAGAAAAGGAATCTCAATGGTGGTTGAAAGAAGTCACTGGGGATCAAAACAGTACTTTTTGCCGTACATACAGTTTAAAAAATTCTGGCACGTAAAAGTTTAACAAAAAAAAAACATGGAGAAGAATTGGTCACAAGAAGAATTTTACCGTTATGGAACAAACTGTGTCTGTAAAACCTTCCCAGGCAGTAGTGATAAGGAAAGAGTCAACAAGAATGTTGTCAAGAGTGCAGACATACAGCTTCGTAAAACATAATATCTTCTTTGCCACTAGTGATCACCTAGTCAGGACACTGAAAGTAATAGCAAATAATTCAAAAGTAGCACAAGATATAGAGCTTGGTAGGACAAAAATGACTTCCATTGCAAAGAAAATTATACACAGGGATGAAAATTCTCAGATAGTTGCAGAGCTCAGGGACTCATTCTTTAGTATACTACTAGAAGAATCTACCGACATAACATTGGATAAATACTTGTGTGTTCTAGTAAAATACGCTAAGAAGAGTGATGGAAGATCTGTACAGATTTGCTTGGCATGATTAAACCTGAACCAACCAATCTTTCGGCTAATGTCATTTTTTTTTCGCAGTTAAGAGAGTTTTTTGTTGCAAAAATTTATATTTGAACCAAATTGATGGCCTGGCCTGTGATGGTACGTCTATTGCGCTTAGGGCCAACAATTCCGTTTATCAAAAACTCGATGATTCAAAGGAATATAAGCACCTAATGCTTTTAAAATGTATTTGCCATTCAGTTCCATGTATGTGCTGCTTCTGTTGCTAAGGCCAAGATACTAAAGAATGTCTATGAATTTGGAGGATGGTTGTTAATTACGTTACTTCAAGGTCAAAAAAAAAAGATCTGCGATTCGTATGGATTTTCAGGAGTACTATAAACATCCTTGAAGAGACTGCTCAAACTCGCAGACACGATATGGCTGTCTGCTCACCAGTGCGTTTGCGAGACATTTTGATCTTTTGAGTGTCCTTGACTAGTTTATTCGTGCTAGCTTCCGCAGAAGACTGACAAGTTGCTGCAGACAAAATCTTGCTAGAAATGAAACAACCGCACACAAAATCGTACTTGCTTTTTCTTAAGTATGGTCTCAACGACTTCAACTTCTTCAATGCCCTTTTCCAATCGGCAATAATTCTCATCGGAGATTCCCAGTCTGAGTGTGAAAAGTTCCTCAAGGCTTTATGTAGCAACTTCACCCAAGAAAAGTTTCTCAGAGACTTTACAAAAAAAAACCATCAGATCCGAGTCATTACAAATCATTAAAATACGTTTTTTTAGAAGATGAATGTGTAGAATTCCTTATGATATCAATGCAAAGTGGTAAAATACCCCCTGAGGACATAAGCACTTTTCTATACAGATGTTTAGGTCTTATACTACCGCAGCGACACAAAAGCTGAAGCAATTCCCGCAAGATGATCCTTTTTTTGAAGTTCCTTCAGTTAGCAAATCCCAAGATGGACCTGGGAACTGAAAGTGCAAGTATTCTGACACTACGCGTCGTGGTAAATCGATTTCCATGTCTCATCCTAAAACTCACAGATATTGAATCCTAGTGGCACAAGCTGCCAAATACTTTTAGTGACTCCAAAAAAAAGATATTAGTAAAATAACTATAGACTTGATTTGGAGAAAAAAATACGCGAAACAAGAAACTACACCGACGAAAGAGTTTTTTTTCGGAAGGTAAAGACCTTCCCGGCAGTAGTGATAAGGAAAGAGTTCACAAGAATGTCGTCAAGAGTGCAGACATACAGCTTCGTGGAACATAATATCCCCTTTGCCACTACTGATCACCAAGTCAACACTGAAAGTAATAGCAAAAAGATTCAAAAGTAGCATAAAATATAGAACTTGGTAGGACAAAAATTACTTCTATTGCAAAGAAAATTATACACAGGGATTAAAATTCTCAGATAGTTGCATATCTCAGGGACTCATTCTTTAGTATACTACTAGAAGAATCTACCGAAATCACATTGGATAAATACTTGTGTGTTCTAGTAAAATATACGCTAAGAAGAGTGATGGGAAGATCTTTAAAGATTTGCTTGGCATGATTAAACCTGAACCTACCAATCTCTCGGCTAATGTCATGTTTTCGCAGTTAAGAGAGTTTTTCGTTGCAAAAATTTTATTTGAACCAAATTGATGGCCTGGCCTGTGATGTTACATCTATAACGGTTAGGGCCAACAATTCCGTTTATCAAACCTCGATGATTCAAAGGAATATATGGACCTAGTGCTTTTAAAATATATTTGCCATTCAGTCCATGTGTGTACTGCTTCTGCTGCTAAGGCCAAGATACCAAAGAATGTCGAGGAAATTGTGAGGATGGTTGTTAATTATGTTACTTCAAGTTCAAGAAAAGATCTGCGATTCGTATGGATTTTCAGGAGTACTATAAAACATCCTTGAAGAGACTGCTCAACTCGCAGACACGATATGGCTGTCTGCTAACCACTGCATTTTTGAGACATCTTGATCTTTTGAGTGTCCTTGAACAATTGTTCGTGCTAGCTTCCGCAGAAGACTGGCAAGTTGCTGCAGACAAAATCTTGCTAGAAATGAAAAAACCGCACAAAAATCGTATTTGCTTTTTCTTAAGTATGCTCTCCACGACTTCAACTTCTTCAATGCCCTTTTCCAATCGGCAAAAATTCTTATCCGAAATTTCCAGTCCGAGTGTGAAAAGTTCCTCAAGGCTCTATGTAGCAACTTCACCCAAGAAAAGTTTTTCAGAGACTGTACAAAGACCAGCAAATCAGAGTCATTAGAAATCTTTAAAATAAGTTTTTTAGAAGATGAATGTGTAGAATTCCTTATGACATCAATGCAGGGTGGTAAAATACCCCCTGAGGACATAAGCACTTTCTATACAGATGTTTAGGTTTTTATGCTACCGCAGTGACACAAAAGCTGAAGCGATTCCCGCATGGTGATCCTTTTTTAAAGTTCCTTCACTTTACAAATCCCAAGATGGCCCTGGTAACTGAAAGAACAAGTATTCTGACACTACGCGTCGTGGTATATCGATTTCCAAGTCTCATCCCAAAACTCACAGATATTGACTCCTAGCGGCACAAGCTGCCATATACTTTTAGTGACTCCAAAAAAGAAGATATTAGTAAAATAACTATAGACTTGATGTGGAGAAAAATACGCGAAACAAGAAACTACACCGACGAAAGAGTTTTTTTCGGACCTGGAAGAACTCGTCGAGATGCTCTCTCTACCGTATTGAATGCAGTCTCTTTTTTGCTTGAGTGATATAGAAACAAAAAAGTGGAATAGGTTGAAGAAAAAAAAGTCTTGAAGCCGTCATGGTTATAAAATCACGTCTAAGAAGAAAATATAGAGTTTGCTGCAAATATATGCCCCAAGAGACAACCAGATAAGGCTCCACAATTTCAAAAACCTCTTTTGAGGCCCTCCATTCCCTGGTTAAAAGGACGAATTTGAAAGCGAAGATGGAGTAGGTCAGTGAATATAAACCGATTTTTTTAATGTATGTGAAATTAAATTAGTATGATAAAATAAGACTATGTTTTCAAAGGCCGTCAACCGCTTCGAGAAGAAAGGCAACTTGGAGCGAAATGGAGTTTCAAAAAAAACCCAAGTTGTGAACCATGGCCCTTTCTTTGGACAAGAAAAAGCCTTTTTATTTGTTTTCTATGCTATTTTTACTTTTGCTTTGCCTTATTAATTTGTTCGTGAAAACTTGGGAGAGTAAAAATGGGCGTAGCATAAATCTGTCCTAAAAAGTAAAATTTTGGGATCAAAAAAGCATAATCCTTTCCGTCCGATCTGGAAACACTGATCCTATATTAAAAAAGGTCACAATCTATGAAAAGCAGACATGTTTTTGAGAGATGGCAACTTGGATTTCTTACCTCAGCTCGTAATATTATTATTACTCTAGAATATTAGAACTGCTGCGAGGCAGTGTATAGTGATAATTTGATCAATAGAATTTTTCAATTACAAAATAGATATTTCTGATTACTTTTTAAAACAGATGAACTTCAAGGTTTTTTAAGTTATAATTACAAGATTATTTGGCTCAAATCTAGCATAAAATACATAAAAATAAAAAAAAAACTCACATTAAATGAATAAATATAACAAAATCCTGATCTGGACCAATTTGGGCTAAGAATAAAGAAAAATAAGCTACTGAATATTCAAACCTGTAACATTTCAATGTTTTTCTCCTAGAATCAGTTCAGCCTTTCAGTGATTGAATAATTTTTTTTAACTTTAAGTAAGGAGCAACACCAAAATTTAAAAGAAATACAATTGTTCCGTATATGAGAAGGATAACCCCTCCTCAACAGGGGCTTACCGAAGGGGGGGGGGGTGGGCGCCCCCTCCCGATTTTTTAGAAATTTGGTGAAATTTTCACCGGGAAGGCGAAAATTTCAGCAGAAATTTTGCAAAATTGGCCGAAATTTAGCAAAATTCTCGATTTCTGCAGAGAAATTCGGCATAAATCAAGTAGCGATTCGGTAAAATTTAGGAAACACCCCCCCCCCCCCCCTTGATAAAATGAGCCTCAGGACGCCCTTGCTCCTAAATACCTCGCTCTTCACCAAAATTTTATTTTAAAGGTCTCTTTACTCTAATTAAAACGGCTCTTGTGTTTCAGGAGTTGTTCTTAAATATTTGGGCCACAATATTTAAAATCATTGTAAAGCGTGGGTCATTGAGGAGGGTGATTTGACCTCATTTACGAGATAATTTCTGTTCGTTTCAGGTTTTAATGTTGCTCCTTACTTTTAGTTGAAAAATTAGTTTTTTTATTTAATCAATTAAAAAAGCTTTCTGAAAAAGAAGTTTTTCAAAGAAATGTAAAGGCCATATTAACCTTAAGATCACCAGATACAAATACCGGTTAAAATTCAAACTCAAAACTACCAGAACTTACTATTAAACAACAACAACAAAAAAAAAAGAACAGAAATTAAATAAATAATCGTAGAAAAAGAACACACCAACAAGTACAAATATAAATGAATAAATAAATCTTAAAACGAGTAAAATTAACTAATATATGCAAATCAAGCTTAAAACGAAAATAAATATTATGCTTTTGAAGTATGAATGCAACCTAAAACGAACAGAAATTAAATAAACAATCATAGCAAAAAAAAAAAACATATAAAAATTGCTAGTATAAATGAATAAATAAACCTTAAAACGGAAAAAAATTAAATTGAATTAGCAAGTCAAGCTTGAAACGAACAAAAATCTCTATAAATAAGAGTTTAGTCATAAGAGTTTGATCCTATTTTTTATACAGTTATGAAAATATGTAAATAGTAAAAAACTACTTGTGGAAGCTAAAGGCTCATCTTCCAGCAGAAATTCCTCTTTGACAGGTATGCTCGGCATGAGGAGCAGCATTTTCCCTTTCTTTTGTAGCTTTTTGCCAATCAGAGCACGTCTTGCGTATATCTTAAGATACAATTCAGGAATCAAGTGACGTTCCAGAATGGCAAATTAGCTTGGTTGCCCACAGTGGTTGCCACAACCACTTTTGTCTCTTAAGAAGATTAGCAGGTCTTTAAATTTCATGATTTTCAAACACAGCCTCACTCGCAAAGGCATTATGCCACAAACACTGTATGTGAAAATTGCTTGAAGGGATGAAAATAGCTTGAAAATGTAGAAGAAAAAAGTTATTGAAAAGAAGAACGCAGTCTCTATAATTGCAGGTCAGATGCAGTGGTTATGGCAGTAAAAAAAAAAAAAAAAAAAAACACAGTTTCGTTCACCAGGACAAAACCTAAAATCTAGGGCACGGCTGGAGTTTTGGATTAACACAGATCTACCCTAAGAAAAACTACACTTATATATTGATGACAGCAAAGAAGTAGGATCGATGCCAAATATACAGAAAAAATTACACGAGTAGAATGCAGAGAGTATCAAATTTGGCCTCAAACTTTGTTACAAGCAATTCCACCCCTAACTTTAATTTATCTTTCATACTAAATATTATTAAACATGGCAAAAGATATACATCCACGTATGTTCTTCAATTTCAAGGATAACATTAACAACAAACGTTCCCATGTGGGAGCATAGCACCATGGTCGCACCGTTGGCGTGAAAAAAAAACATTTAACCTCATAAATCTTGAAGTTAGAGCCGCATTCAATGCACTAAAGCAACCATTACAAAATTTTATCTGTAACTGATACTGGCGTTAATGGAAAAATCAGTAATTAGGGCCCTGGAAGTGGGCCTCAAAGTAGGCTACTTAGAGGTAATACTATAATCCCTATGAAAAATTTTTCCTTTAATGTAACTAATAATGGTATCTAATCAAAAAGAGATCCAGCTGATCTCCAACCTGCCTGTAGAGCACAAAGCACACTTATCTCCAAAGCTGGAACGGAAACAAATGGTAAGTAAAATTTTCCTGAATTTTGATTATGCTAACGATTTAAGCATCCTAGATGAAAGTCTGAGCAAAATGAATGAGCTTTTAGAAATTTCGCAAGTTCAGGGTTCTAAAATAGGTTTGAAGATAAATGTTAAAAAGATTAAGTCGCTAAAACGAGGAATAAGTGAAAATGAAAAGGAGACGTTAGGTAACGAAAAACTCAATTGTGGAAAGCTTCACTTGCGTAGGTAAAATATAAGTAAAGGCGGTGTTTGCAGTGACGATCTAAAAAGTAAAATAGCCAAGACCCGGGGTGTTTTTTCGTAGTTGGAAAAAGTTTGGTAGAATAGGAAGCTAAGTTTGCCAACCAAAACTAGAATATTGGAGGCTACAGCAATGACAGTGGTACGTATGACTTTGAAGCATAGGAGCTCTAAAAACACAGGGAAAATTTGTTGAGAAATTGCCTACCAACTGTTTTTGGTGTCCACCTGACTAGCCATATTTTAAACAGTAGGCTACACGAATAATATGGTTCAATTCCAATATCTAGGGCTATAATGAGAAAATAGTTTAGATGGATAGGTCAAGTTTTGAGAAGGAAGGACAAAGGATTGCCTTTTTCGGCCAAATTTCTTGGCTAAATAAAATTCAGACGTCCTAGTTTGGGACGGAAGAATGTTGTAAGGAAATATTAAGGAGAAAGAGGACTTCCTGGGAAGATTTGAAGAGGGAAGTCCTGAATAGATTGGGATGAAGGAAGAACATGTGTATCCGTGTTTGTCCAGGACGGCTCAGTGCTGCGATGAGTTGTTAATAGCAACAGTAGTAGTAACCATCACTTAATGGCCCTTGTAGTTAGGTCTATTTTCAATTTAAAATTATATTCATATATGTTTTATATGGTTTTCAAGATGCTGTCTACTCGATCTCTCCAGACAAGCTAGGAAAAACCAAATCTCTTGAACCTAGAGGTGCAACAAGAACTTACGGAGGGAATCTTAAGGTTAGTCTAGCGAAAATTGCTAAGCATCCCACGCCCATGAAGGATGAGTATTGTCTACTAGGCTTTTAAATAGCTGTAGCTAAGTTGTATTTTTAGTAGACCTTAAGATCTATGGGTTACACCTCAAAATCTTTACTACCTCTGCCAGGTCCAAAGAATAACTGTCACAAGTGTGGCTGAGCCAAATTTGTATTTTGGAGTCAAAACTAAAACAGAATAGTATCCAAAAAGGTTTAAAACACTATCATACATATTAAATTAGCAAAAGAAAGCATCGTCAATTTATCATGATTAAAAAAAAATCAATAAAAGTTGTAAAATATGAACATACAAACACGGGCCTTTTCTTGTCAAAAATTGAAACAAATAAAACTAATGCACAAAAACGCGTCATTAAAAACACAAAAAGGAGAATAAAGGTGAACATAAAACTAATTAAAAGCAGTATATTAGAAGGGTATTTTGTTCATTTTCCTATAATCTAGCCAGGCACGGGCTAGGCTAAGGTTTGGCTTAGTGTCTTTCGAGCCGTCCTGGCCGAGTGATTAGCACTCCGAATTTGAAATACTAATGTCAGGGGTTCAAGTCCCGGTGTTGCTGGTTATTTGACTTGAAACGGGGGTCAATGTGTGACTCTGTAAGCTCAGCCAGAGTTGACCCATCTCTAAATGGGAATCCGGAGAAATCCGGGCCAAAAATAAGAAAAGCTGTATGATTTACCCCACAGCCACGTATTACACTACCGGCTAAATGCATCAAATCTGGAGTTCGATACCTGTGAAATGCAAACCATTGATGAGCAAGCAAATAAGCTTCTTTTAGTGTCTTCTGGGGAAAATATTTTCCGTGGTATAGTTTTGTGTTGTATACTTTGAAAAGACAAAGGCACAATTTATCTCTCGGATAGTAGTTATAGGCAACTGTTTTATTTGTAGCCAAAACTCAATGTCTTGCATTCACCTAATTGTATTTATTATTTTGTGTAGATATGAGTAGTGAGGGGGCAATGCTCCGGCCCCAGGCCTATACCTTCAAATCCCAGTACCAGCACTTTTTTTTTAGGTACTGGATGTTTAGTAGAGTTTCTTCAGGGTATTTTTTATCCCTCTACGGTTCGTATCTGAGATCATCCTATTCTTGATTTTGTTTTGAAGTTTCTTCTTTGTATGTGTCAGAAATGTCTATTTCACCCCCTGAGTGATATAGAATTTCATCTTATGGTGAATTCCTTATGGTACTTCTAGCGGGAGTCGCAAAAAATTTGAATCCGAATACAATTTTTTCTGGTTCACCGCGGTAGTTTTTTTCGAATTCATATGTAGTTCTATTAACTATTGTCCCTTTTCTGACCCTGTGTAAATCTTCTGTCTATCCGCCATTATTTCAACATTCAACAATCAAGTATTATTTCAACTCAGATGAAAATTCCTTTTCGACTGGCCCAATTAGCTTCCAGTTTTATCACGTGATAAATTGTTACCTCTCAATTAGCCGATTATTTTCGCCCGCTAATTAGTTGCGCGATATATTGATTCGGAAAATATTATTATATTCCAACCAGGCGATGCCCAATCAGTTTTCCATAATTTTTCCGTTTGTTACATTTTTTTCGCACTTTATTATATACTCACAATAGGCTACTGTATACGCTCAATTAAACGTCTCTCATGAAAACGCCGACTCTTTTACTATCAGTGTTACAGATAGGTCCTTTAATTGCTGCTACCAGTATTGGAGGAAGAGATGAGGGTGACCTTTGCCACGGAAAAATACCCCAGGTGGCACTTTGGCCCTGAGATCAAGAAACTCAAGACACAAAGGATAATTTTCTTAATTGAAAGATGTGATCTTCCAATCACTAAAAAAACTTGACATTCTTCGATGTAAATTTAGTTAAGACAGGTTATTTAGGTAAGGCGAACACGAACAATATGTAATTTCCAAAAGACAATTCATAAAAGTAGGATGTGCAGCTTTATTGACCTCTGGTGGCTTCGTGCTACAGCGAGTTTTTTTAGCAGTTGTAGTATTTACTACTTCTACTATGATGACGTGACTCGTAGAAGAAGGCAACTTATACAAAAGAAAAAAAAAAAATTAATCTAATATTACTATTGTTATGCTAATTACAGCTACTTAGATTTTGGATGCTGTAAAGTTAAGAACTTCAATTCTTCAAGTTCAAGTTCAAGTAACCATATTCAATGTTGAGAAAGAGAACATAACGGTTTTTTATGTCTGTTCTAGCAAATATGGAACAATATGCATCCGGAACCTCTCAGGGGAGCGTCACAAGTAGCTGTTATCAGAAGTTCTACATTTGGGTCTAAGTATACTACTAATATATCAGAACGGAATGGATTTTAATGTATCCAAAGCTGCACCTCACTCTATTGACCCCATAAATTGTAAATTTTACCCAAGAGATTATATAAAGTTAACTTGTAAAAAAAACTTAAGTTCTACCATCTGAGAGAGCTGGCATCTCCTTGATTCTTTGCAAATTCATAGCATTGAACATTTTCCAAATTTTTCAACCACAAACAAAAATTTTTACACTATTTCGTGTGAAATAGCATTTATCTTGATTTAACATAAAACCACTGCTTTGGAACGTATCGAAAATTGCTGTTAAACTCCACAAATGACCTTTTTTATATTTTACTGAAAAATTAGTGCCATACCAAGCATCCAGGGCCGTATCCAGGATTTTTGTTCAGGGGGGGGTTTTTTACTAATTTTTGACTTTTTTTTGGAGGGGGGTTACTAATTTTTGACTCAGTTTTCGACTAATTTTACTGATTTTTACCTAGGTTTTACTAATTTTCGACTTATTTTCGAGTCGGTCAAAAATTTCGGGGGGTGGGGTTCAAACCGAGTACCCCCCCCCCTGGATATGGCCTTGCAAGCATCTGCTGTGAACTTTAGTTGGTTAAAAACGCAATTCATCCTCTTTCGAAACATAGCTTCTCTCTAAAACTACCCAAAGTTAGTTGCATCATTTTTGTATGGTCAATCTCGAGTATTCAAAGTACAAAACCCTCAGTGTTGCTACCGCTTTTCTGTGTATAGGCACAAATCACGCCGAGCTTGATAAAATTAACATAAAAGGATTCAGCCCAAAACGGAGTGGGTTGAATGCGCTCTTCAAACCTTCAAATTCACTCATAGCAAGAGAAGAGCTGTACATAAGAAAACCCAATACCCTACTTGGGAACGACGGAATCTCCAGAGTATTTTCAAAATGTAAGGGGAGGGGATTTTAGTGCATGTTTTTCTTATTATAGAGTACAATGTCTTGTTTTAGTGCCTATTACATACTCTTTTACTGATTTGTTTACTTAATGCCCTTTGCAAATACACTTATACGTTTACACTAATACACTAAAACACTTAATACTTTTATCATTGCCCTTTGCTAATAAACTTTTCTCTTTTCAATTTTGATCGTCTGCATTGAAAAGGGAAATATTGATAAAAAACAACCATGGCATTCATTCCAGAGTTTCCAATACCTACCGTAAAAAATGTCGTGGAAGCACACCCCAATTTAATTGATGCAGGAAGATGTATAAAAACTCTACACCCTTTGAAGCTAATAAAATCACATTTTGCAATGTCGTTCGTCAGCCATCAAACAGGTCTTGGTAACGAACTGTAAGTAAGGAGTTACGCGGCTCAATGGTAACCGAAACTCTAGAAAACGGTTTTTTTTTATACCAATAGATACATCAAAAGAATCAGATTTTAAATGCTGATTTCAAATATATAACTTTAATCAAGTTTAGTCCTACCCATCAAATTCAGCGTACCAGAGAACCCTGCTGTAGAGGTTTCAAGCTCCTATCTACAAAAAAGTGGAATTTTGCATTTTTTGCCAGAAGAAATATCACGGATGCGTGTTGATTTGTTTTTTTTGTTTTCTTTTTTTTATTTTTTTTTCTTCCAGGGTTGATCGTATCGACCCAGTGGTCCTAGAATATTGTGAAAGGACTCATTGGAACGGAAATTAAGGGTTCTATTCCCTTTTTAAGTGACCAAAAAATTGAGGCCAACTAGGCCCCCTTCCACGCTTATTTGTTCCCCAAAGTCACCTGATCATAATTTTGAGATAGCCATTCTGTTCAGTATAGTTGAAAATATGATAACTATGTCCTTTAGGATGACTTAATCCCCCAAAGTCCCCGGGGGGGGGAGGGATGAAAGTTATGAACTTTACCCAATGTTAACATATAGTATTGGTTATTGGAAAGTATACAGACGTTTTCAGGGGAAATTTTTTCTGGTAGTAGAGGTGTGGGTGGGTCGGGGGTTGTGTGGGAGGATCTTTCCATGAAGGAAGTTTTCATGGGGGAAGGGACATTGCTATGAAGGGGGCGCTGGATTTCCCAGCATTATTTAAAAAAAGATCAGAAATTAAATATAAAAAAACGTTTTAAATATAAAATATAAAGTTTTCCAACTGAAAATAATGAGCAACATCAAAACTTAAAACGAACAGAAAATATTACGTGTATGATTGGGTTCACCCCCTAGTCAATACCTTGCTCTTTAAGCCAAAGAGTACTTTCATAAGAGCTATTTATTCTAAATAACGGCCTTTGTGATTAAGGGGTCATTTCTAAAGAAATGAAACAAAATTCGAACTTCAGCTTAAAGAGCGAGGTATTGACTAGGAGGCAAGCTCCTAATATACGTATTAAAAATATATGAACATAGAAATTCGTTACGTAAGTTAATTCGTAAGTTACGTATATTTATTACTAATAAAAACGTTCGTAAATAAAATTAAACAAGTGTCGAGAAAGCCATTTAACCAAATAAAAGTAAATTAATATACAAATTTTGTTTTAATTATTCATGTACGGTGAACCAAAATCAAAACCTGCATTAATTCAAAAACGTTCAAAAATTAAATTTAAAAAAAAAGTTTTTTTTGACTGAAAGTAAGGAACGACTTTAAAACTCAAAAACGAACAGAAATTATTCCGTATATGAAAGGGGCTGTCCTCTCCTCAACGCCTCGCTCTTTACGCTAAAGTTTGACTTTCTCACAACTCTATTTTTTTTAACAATAAAAAACAATTTAAACAATTGGCACACTAGGAGGGCGGGTTTTATTATCCGGTGGGGTTATTTTTCACGGGGGGAGGGGGATATTCCTACGGGGGGAGGGGTATTTTCTATGGGGGTTATTTTTCAGTGGGTGTTTTCCACGTTTTTTTTCCGAGGGGGTGAGGGGGTATTTTGGGGGGTTTCTCCGCGGGGGTTATTTTTCGGGGGTATTTTCCAGGGGGATTTTCCGTAGGGGGGATTTTCCGGGGGGGGGGGGTATTTTTCGGGGGTATTTTCCGTGGGGAGTATTTTCCAGGGGGAGAGTTAAATGCCTAGAACCCCTCATGCATTGCCTTCCATGAAAAAATTCCTTCCCAGCGTAAAATCCCTCCATGTAAATTTCTTCCCACAGAAAATATCCCCTCCCCAAGGAAAATTCCCCCCAGATAATTCTATTGTAGCTCAAAATTACCCCTGGAAAATTTTTTCCGGCTAAAAATATTTTCTTGGCCCAATTTTATTGGAAAAGACTTTAGTTTCTGATTAATTTCTATTTTGTAAACCATGCCAGAAATCCTCTCTCCATTGAAAATTCTTCTCGCAAATACCCCCCGCTACCTAGTAGAAAGGTATTACCACAAAAAATTCCCTCTTGGGAATTTATCCTGCGGAAAACTCCCCCATGGAGAATTTCTCCCGTGAAAAATCTCCCACTTACGTAAGGATACTCTAGACACTTCCAGCCCGATAAATATTTCCCCCGGACAATCCCTCTTAGTATCTCCATAGGTAAAATTGGGTCGACAAAGAGAAAGTAAGACAAAAAAAGAATTTTGAATAGGAATCTTGACAAATTCCCCCAGTGTAAAATTTCCCTTGGTAAGCTCACTCCCCAGAAGCCTCCCTCCAAAGGAAAATTTTTTCCCGTAAAAAATCCAGCCAGCATAAAATTCTCGCCCTCCCGGGAAATGTCCTAATAAGAAACACTATACGTAAAAACGAAGGGCAAATTTCTGACTTACAAACCTCTCCCCAAAGGCTGTGGCTTGATCCCATCTGATTGAATCAATGGAGACCAACTGATGGTTTGATTTTCATTAAGATTCCCTGACTTTTAGAGGGTGTTTCTGCCCTTTTTTGAAAATTAGGCATATTTTCTCAGGCTCGTAGCTTTTGACGTGTAACATTAAACTTAATGAATCTTATATATTTGTAATCAACATAATAAGCCGATTCTTTTGATATATTTATTGATGTCAAAATCCTGTTTTATATTTTAGGTTACTATTGACACATCGCTCCTTACTCACAGTTCGTTACCACGAACTGTTTGATTCTGTCCATTGATCCAATTTGCTATGTTTAATCATTAATTTCTCTGGTCTGCTCTTGGCCCTTGTCATTCATGTTTTGTAACGGTATATTTTCTTGTTTTTAACTTCTTTTTTGACTCGTCTTACTTCTTGCTACCGCTTATATTTCAACCGTACATTGCTTTGTTCTTTATTTTAGTCCATCGTTACTTCAGATATTATTTCAGTTTCTTTTGCATCAGCTGCTTGGATTAGTCTTGTCGTATTTGATGGTCTAGATCAGGGCTTCTTAGATTTTTCTTCATTCACGACCCCTTTTATGATTCCTAGTTTCCTGGCGACCTCATATAAGTGTAAAACAAAAAGATAATATTTTTTGATGATTTATTTATTAGGTAATAATACACATGTGCATATGAACATATGCACATATTCAACCCATTGAGACTAATCCTAATCTTACTAATTGAGACTCTTCCACTTATGCAAATTTGAAACTTGCAAGAGTCTGAGCATCACTCTGAGGAATCACCAAATCAATTGGGAATCACCAAAAAAATTTGTAAATGTTAACTTGAATTGTCAATTTTTATCTCCTTTGATTCAGGCATTACACAGGTTTTTGTCATTCCTGGAAGTATTAAATAAAAAAACAAGCTTTTTAAACTGAAAGTAAGGAGCGACATTAAAACTTAAAACGAACAGAAATTATTCCGTATATGAAACGGACTGTCCCCTCCTCAAAGCCTCGCTCTTTACGCTAAAGATTTTTATTGTTTTAAAAAATAAAGTTGTGAGACAGAGTCAAACTTTAGCGTAAAGAGCGAGGCGTTGAGGAGGGGACAGTCCCTTTCATATACGGAATAATTTCTGTTCGTTTTAAGTTTTAATGTCGCTCCTTACTTTCAGTTTAAAAAACTTGTTTTTTTTATTTTTATTTTGAACGTTTTTGAATAAATACAGGTTTTGATCTTGGCTCACCGTACATGAATAATTAAAACAAAATTTTCATATTAATTTACTTTTATTTATTTAAATGGCTTTCTCGAAACTTGTTTAATTTTATTTACGAACGTTTTTATTAGTAATAAATATACGTAACTTACGAATTAACTTACGTAATGAACTTCTATATTCATATATTTTTAATTTGTTTATTAGGGGTTCGCCCCCTAGTCAATACCTTGCTCTTTAAGCGAAAGTTCGAATTTTGTTCCAATTCTTTAAAAATGACCGCTTAATCACAAAGGCCGTTAATTAGAATAAATAGCTCTTATGAAAGTACTAAAAAATCCTTGGCTTAAAGAGCGAGGTATTGACTACGGGGTGAACCCAATCATATATGTAATATTTTCTGTTCGTTTGAAGTTTCGATGTTGCTGCTATTGCAGTTGAAAATACTTTTTTTTTTTTATATTAAATTTCTGATCTTTTTTTAAATAATGCTGGGAAGTCCGGCGTCCCCTTCATAGCAATGTCCCTTCCCCCATGAAAACTTCCTTCATGGAAAGATCCTCCCAATAACCCCGACCCCCAGCCCCCCACCCCCACTACGCCCAGGAAAAAATCTCCCCCCCCAAAATTCACTTCCAAATTCCACTTTTTTGAAAGCTTGAAACACCAAGCCATTTCCACATAGTTCTCTGCCGAGCGACCCACCCCCACCCCCACTTAAGGTTCTATACTGTTTTTTTCGCTTTTTCATTCCTTTAAATGGTGGGAAGTCTCGGGTCTCCTTTTTCGAAAATCATCTCCCACAAATACCTCTCCCCTGAAAATGTCCCAAAAAATGCAAAATTCCACATTTTTGTAGATGGGGGAGCTTGAAACCTCGACAGTAGGGTTCTCTGATACGCTGAATATGATTGTGTGATTTTCATTAAGGTTCTATAACTTTTAGAGGGTCTTTCCTCCTTTTTTCGAAAATCAGCCAAATATTCTCAGGCGCCTAACTTTTGATGGGTAGAATGAAACTTGATGAAACTTATATATTTGAAATCAGCATTAAAATCTGATTCTTTTGATGTATCTATTTGTATCAAAATACCGTTTTCTAGAGTTTCGGTTACCATTGAGCCGGGTCGCTCCTTACTTACAGTTCGTTACGACGAACTGTTTGACAAAAAATACAAAATTCCAGTTTTTTGTAGATAGGAGCTTGAAACTTCTACAATAGGGTTTTCTGAAACGCTGAATCTGATGGTGTGATTTTAATTAAAGTTCTATGACTTTTAAAGGGTGCTTCCCCCTTTTTTCGAAAATAAGGCAAATTTTCTCAGGCGCTTAACTTTTGATGGGTAAGACTAAAATTGATAAAACTTATATATTTGACATCAGCATATAAAAATCTGATTCTTTTCATATATCTATTGGCACCAAAATGTTTTTTAGAGTTTCGGTTGCTATTGAGCCGGATCGCTCCTTACTTACAGTTCGTTACCACGAACTGTTTGATATGGATTCATGGTTAAGGCTGTATTAAGGGGAGGGATTAAGAGATTTTGATACTTCCCCTCCCTCCCAAAATGACTGTCCAAATCGTAAAAGCCTAAAAAAAAAAATATATAAAGCCACATTATGAAACGTTTTTTTAATGATATTTATCCAACCCCCCTCCTGAAAAAAAAAAAAAAACCCGCCCCATACAGAAGTTCTGGATATAGCTGTTAATTATCATAAAAACGATTTTTAAGATCCTAGTGTGACCTGAAAAGTATTTTTTTATAATGACTCATCTTTACGAAGTCTTAACTGTTTCAGCTGACTAGAAGAAGTATCATATTCTGGGCTTCGAAATTTGGCTCTATTTTATCAGTACGAGTTTAAAAGCCGAGCCATTTAGGATAATCTTTTGTTCCGTAAGATAGCAATAAGGTAATGCGTTTCTATTGCATTTTTATGACAAAAATGTCAGACAAAAAACTGGGGTTCTTAGAATTGTCTTTTTACCCTCCCCCCCCCCCAAAAAAAGGAAAACTACAAATAAAAAATAATAATAAAAAAAAAACTACGTAATATAAGTAATAATATAATAATATAAGTAATAATAAGTAATATGAGTAATAATAATAAGTAATAATATAAGTAATAAGTAATAATATACGTAATAATATAATTAATAAATATACGTAACTTACGAATTAACTTACGTAACGAACTTCTATATTCATATATTTTTAATTTGTTTATTAGGGGGTATGCCCACTAGTCAATACCTTGCTCTTTAAGCGAAAGTTCAAATTTTGTTCCAATTCTTTAGAAATGACCGCTTAATCACAAAGGCAGTTAATTAGAATAAATAGCTCTTATGAAAGTACTAAAAATCTTTGGCTTAAAGAGCGAGGCATTGACTACGGGGTGAACCCAATTATAGATGTGATATTTTCTGTTCGTTTAAAGTTTCGATGTTGCTACTGTTGCAGTTGAAATACTTGTTTTTTTATATTAAATTTCTGATCTTTTTTTAAATAATGCTGGGAAGTCCGGCGTCCCCTTCATAGCAATGTCCCTTCCCCCATGAAAACTTCCTTCATGGAAAGATCCTCCCACATAACCCCTGACCAACCCACCCCTCCCACTACCAGGAAAAATCTCCCCTGAAAACGTATGTATACTTCCAAATAACCAATACTATATGTTAACATTGGGTAAAGTTCATAACTTTCAGCCCTCCCCCCCGGAACTTCGGGGGATTAAGTCATCCTAAAAGACATATTTATAATATTTTCGAACATGCTGAACAAAATGGCTATCTCAGAATTTTGATCAGGTGACTTTGGGGAAAAAATGAGCGTGGGAGGGGGCCTAGTTGCCCTCCATTTTTTTGGTCACTTAAAAAAGGGCACTAGAACTTTCAATTTCCATTCCAGTGAGCCCTTTCACAATATTCTAGGACAACTGGTTCGATACGATCACCCCTGGGAAAAAAAAAAAAAAAAAAAAAAAAAAAAACAAATAAACACGCACCCGTGATCTTTCTTCTGGCAAAAAATGCAAAATTCCACATTTTTGTAGATGGGAGCTTGAAACCTCTACAGTAGGGTTCTCTGATACGTGGAATATGATGGTGTGATTTTCATTAAGGTTCTATAACTTTTAGGGGGTCTTTCCCTCCTTTTTCGAAAAATCAGCCAAATTTTCTCAGGCGCCTAACTTTTGATGGGTAGGATTAAACTTGATGAAACTTATATATTTGAAATCAGCATTAAAACGTGATTCTTTTGATGTATCTATTTGTATCAAAATACCATTTTCTAGAGTTTCGGTTACCATTGAGCCGGGTCGCTCCTTACTTACAGTTCATTACCACGAACTGTTTGATTTTATGAAGGATGAAGGAAATATAGCTTTAGAATACACTTCAGAAACCCTTTTCAGGAATGAGATGAATTATCAGTACTCATACTTAGTTTGATTAACGAGAGATTCGTGTCCCATCCCGTCTTATACACCTTTCTATAATAGTCTAAAGGATCAAAGAGGGTTTCACTGCTTGAGTGTTAAAATTTATTCTTTTAGACATCTGCCCCCCTTCCCCCCAACACAATGACCCAGTACACCTCCTTCATAATAGTTAATGTGTATTTATACATTAAGTACATTAAAATAAAGCAAATAATTTTTTTTTAAATCAAACACTAACATAAAAATCTAATTCAACTATTCATACTTAACTATGTGACTTTTCAGGATCAAATGCACCACTTGGTGGCATAACTTACTCTCCAGCTGGGAATCTTTACATAGATCTTTTATAACTTTAGGTTAGTTTTCTATTTTCTGAGGAAAATTCGGTGAAAATTCCGCGAAGTCTTAATTTTGAAAAAAAGATACCGTGAGTGACGTCCTATGTTTGAGCACATTTCAAGGGAGTAAATTACTTCATTCCCTCTCTCAAAAGTGATCGTAGCCTTTTTAGTATCTATGACACGGGCAACATTACCTAAGGAACATATCTAAATGTAAAAATACAAAATGTACTGATTCTATTTACAAAAGCACTTTACGCAGTTTAGTAATGCCTAAAGGACAATTTAATAGCCTAGACCAGTGGTTTTCAAACTTATCTAGACACTGAACCCCATTTTTACCCGCAAAAAATTTTAAGTACCCTATCTCAGTTACCGGTACTAAGTAAACTGAAGAAAAAATATAAATAAAATTGCAGGTCCTAGAGTTAAAGGTTTTTTTTTATTTTTTTTGTTGGCCGGCCACTTACTCCCTAAAAAAGTTGTGTACTCCCAAAGGGTACGCGTACCACAGTTTTGAGAACCACTGACCTAGACCATCATATGTGAAAAAACCAATTTGAACAGCAAATGGAAAGGTGTTGACAAAATTTCTGAAATAATTATAAAGGAAAATAAAGAAAAAAAAAATATACGGTTAGAACACTTGCGACAGCGACAATTACAACGAGTTAAAATTGAAAGTGAAGAAAAAAAGAAATATCCAGTTAGAAGACAAGCGACAGCAAGAATTATAATTAGTCAAAACAAAAATGAACAACGAGGAAACACGTGGCTACAGGGCAAGTAACAACTAGGAGCAGACCAAATCATAGGCAGCGCAATAGTACTGCCTAAATAAAGAACGATGTTGGCACAATGTATTGTTTTTTTTTGTTTTTTTTTTAGACCAGGGCACTTCGTATCGAAGGAGTTGTCGCAGACACTTCGAGAAGGGATCATATGATTGGAAATTGGAATAGCTAGTGCCCTTTCTAATAGTCGAAAGTGATTGGAACACTAACACCCCTTCCAGGCCCACCATTTCCCCAAACACAATCAATCAATCAATCAATCAATTTATTCAATTAATAAACACAACAAAATACACTTCAATATAAACTCCCCTGTAAGGCTCTATGGCCAGGAAAAAAACAGGGGAGAAACAAAAATGAAACAAATACAAGTATTTTCAATATAATGCATTGCATTTCAACCTTTCAAAGACTCAACACACACACACACACACACACAAAACAAAAAAAAAGAAAAAAAAAAAAACAATAATTAAAGACCCAAACAAAAAGTGATTTTATGAGACCCCCCCCCCCCCAACACAAAAAAAAAGGATGTAGGACACTCCAATAAAATAAACCAAATTCCAAATATATATTTGAAACCAAAACCACAAAAAAAAAAATATTATACAAACTCAAAACCCCTCACAACAAATGTTTCCAACCCAGGCTAGTGTCATCCCCCCCCAAATAATAATAATAAAAATTAACAAAAATATATTTAAACATGAAAAATCAAGACATAAAAAATTTCTTAAGATTCTTTTGAAAGTTCCAAATGAGTGACATTCTTTAGCTGACTCAGGTAGGCTATTCCAAACGATATGACAAGCAGTTAATGGATTATAGTCAGACCTCACCGATGGAGTAAATAGAATTTTAATATTCCTTGAATTGCAAAGATGATGCGAAGACCTATCAGTGACGAAAGAAGGAGTAGTTTGAAGGGCTGCGGGAACATCACCATGAATTTGATGAAAAGTGAAAGACGCGCACGAAAGAGTGTAGAGAGACTGCAAATCAAGTAATAGGCTAGTTGGGTTAGATGTAGAACAATTTGTTTCCTGTATAAGCCTTCTTGCCTTATCATATAACTTAGAAAGTGGTTTCAAAAAAGAAGAGAAAGTTGACATCCATATTGTAGGGCAATAAGAGACGTAGGACTAAACTAAGCAATGGAACAGAATTTTTAAAACTGATCCAAGAAAAATGTGTTTTAGCTTCCTCAAAATTCCAAGACTCCTTGAGATCTTCATATTAATTAGTCCAATATGATGCTTGAATGAAAGGGTTTCATCGAGAAGAATACCGAGAAATTGGACATATCGTTCCTTAGGTCTACTGAGAGAGCCCCTTGAAAGCTGGATTTTAGATAAGTCAGGGCACGCCAGAGAAATACGGGAAAAAATTAAAAAACTTGACTTAGCAACATTTAGAGCAAGGCAATTTGCATCAAACCAAAGAACGACTCTCTCAAAAAGGTCAACTAATTTGGGAAGCATCTCAGACTCAGTTCCCACTACAGTACCAATGGTACTGTCATCAGCGAAAGCAACGAGAGTGTCCACATCCTGCGAAAACGATGGATTTTTTTTAGCATTGAAAGATTCAGGATGACATAGGCGACAGCAAACTGTAGGTTTTTGATTCATAACCGCCACTATAAGGTCATTAACATAAATCAAAAACAAAAACGGTCCAAGAACAGAACCTTGAGGAACATCAAACTCAACTTCAGACGAAAAGTGGGAAAGGGAATCTACCGAGATAGTTCTACCTGACAAATAGGAATCAAACCAAGCATGAGCCTGTCCTCTTACACCATTGTGTGATAACTTATACAGCAGAATCTCATGAGTTAAAGAGTCAAAAGCCTTACGGACATCTAAGAATATAGCTGCAGGAATCAAACCAGAGTCAAGCGCGGTGTGGAAAATTTAAAAGAGCTACACACGCATGCTCCGTAGAATGTTTAGCTCGGAAGCCAAACTGAAAATCATGAAAAAATCTTTTAGCCTCTAGAAAAGCAAGTAGACGGAAAGCATGGTCTTTTCAAAAATATTGCTAAAAAACAGACAGCAAAGATATAGGGCGATAATTGGCTGGGTCACTTCTTGGTCCACCTTTATATAAAACAATTACTCTAGCTCGCTTAAGAGAACTGGGGAAAATCCCATTTTCAAAAGAAAGATTTATAAGCTTTGTCAATGGAGAAATAATTGAAGGTAGAATGAACTTAACTACCATAGTTGGAATACAGTCAGGGCCAGACGACGAAGAACCCTTCAAGCTATCTACAATCCTGGCTACTTCAACATCAGAAGCCGGATATAACACCATCGATTTGAGACATGGCGGACCAAGATAAGATTTGTAATCTGGTTGTGACTGTGAAGACCTGACTGAAGAAGCAGTGGTTTTCCCAATATTGGCAAAATATGATGTAAATGCTTCTTGAACAGATAGAATACCCTCAACAACCACATCACCAACTACAAGACTTGGAGGGATAAAAGGAGCCGGAGAAGAACGTTTGAGGACGGAATTGATCACTTGCCATGTTTTTCGAATATCTTTCCCACAATCCGAGAATTTTTTTGGAATAATAAAGGAATTTAGCCTTCCGGCATAAAGAATTGAAAACATTCCTGTAGAGTTTGAATTGCTGAAGACGTGCAACATTCAAAGATGGCTTTGCTGACTTAAAAGCTTTCCAGAGATTATTTTTTCTTCTACAACTCTTTAGAAGACCAGGGGCCATCCATGGGTTAAGAGGAATAGATTTTGTTGACCTTGAAGTAGAGGAGGACAGAGCACATACGTCACAAATAGACTCCTTTACTGACTCATAAAAGGAATCAAACTTAGAGCAAAAATCATTATCGTCACCAAAAATATTCCATGTCTTGTCAGCTAAATGGGATCTAAGGCGGATCAATTCATTCAAACCAAACCTAAAAGAAGCTGAAGCAGATGCTGGAGTGTCCCTATTCAATGTTTTTTTCAAGGATAAAACTAGAAAATACAGGAAAATGGTCTGAAATATCACTCACAACAACAGAATTCCGAACCAAATTAAGAGACGAAAAAATGTTATCAATTAAAGAGGCTGACGTATCAGTTACATGTGTTGGAATACAAGTTGTTGGTAGAACCCCAGCAGTGAGCATATCTGAGAGAAAAACCATCGTAGTAGAGGAAGCCATGTCAATTAGATTTAAGTTAAAGTCTCCCATTATTACAAGTTCATATGGACGTTTGCCTATTAAATCCAAGACCTCATCAAGGACCTGAAGAAAAGAAGGGACAGATCCACTGGGAGATCTATAAACATTACCAATTATCAAAACCTTATTTTTAATTTGATTTCAATAAACTGGGATTCAAAAACCCCTTCGTCATTCCTTGACAGATCGCTTCGAACAGTATACGGAAAAATATCAGAAATATACATTGCTAGTCCACCCTTTGCCATCCTTCTGCGATTTAGTCTCTCCATTTTGTAACCGGGTATATCAAAAAGCATTTCATTGCTAGAATTAAGAAAAGTCTCACATAATCCGATAACATCGGGTCGCCCATCAATAACTATCTGCCTCAACGGATCAATCGATGAACATAGACCCTGAGTATTGAGTTGAAGGACCGAAAAATGATCATCTCGTCTAGTAGCCCACTTTAAATCAGAAACATACTTACTATTAATTGATTGGGAAGTATTTAGGGAATTTCTTTTAATTTGACCAATGGAATTATTAATGATACTCAAAACATCTAAGGGGTTTCTTTGTAACTGAAGTTAACGCCCATCAAGGGAGTAAAAATCCCCAGAGCCTGAGTTAGAAAAATTCATAAAACTTAAGGAGTCTGTGTATCAAATCTGCGCCGCAACATACACAAAACAAAATAAATAAAAAAAATTAACCAAGAGGCTATAAATAACAACAAAAATAAATAAAAATAAATAAATAAAATCACAATAATCATACCAATAAGTAAGATACATATACATTTTTATATTATTGAACAAATTAATAATAATAATTTCAGATAAATTTAGTGACTTTCTTAAATCATTAATCATACTACTCAGTTCCTGAAATAAAAAAAAAAAAAAATATATAACGCTAAAGCTCCACTGCATTAATGTACCCATGAGACCAATACAAGTAAAATCATTTTCAAGATAAACAAAGGATTAAAATCCCAAACTGACGCAATGACTTGTGAGAACAGGCATGTAACAAAAAAGAATAATTATTGAAATCCATAAATTTCGTTGAAGTTAATTGGAACGAAAGTAAATCATTAGACAGATACGCACAAAGAAAAAAAAATACGCAAAAGATAAATAAAATACGCTGAATATATGAATGGCAAAATACTAAACATATCTAAAAAAAACACACACACACAAAAAAAACTTATTCTTAAACACAATCGGCTAGAGTATGAATTTTTTTAGTGACACTTTCACCGTTAGGCCTTGCCAAAATTTGCCCACGATCAGTCCAAACATTTCTATGTCCAAATTTGTCCTTAGCGGCATATAGGATCTCACGTCGCCTCTTTGTCAATGCTTCCGATAGGAAAATTCCACTTGAAGCTAACCTGGCTTTTGCTTTGAAGACTTTCTTCGCTATATCACTATTCACAAATTTAACTAAAACAGGAGGGACTTTGACGTTTAGGGAGGCATCGGTTAAAGCAGGAGATATTTTGAATCTGTAGATATTCCTAATTTGGGCAACATTAATTTCAGTCAGGTTCATTTTGGTTATGAAAACTTGCAGGATTGTTGATTGGAGGTCAGATCCGGACTGTTGCTTAACACCATGCAAAATTAGCGAATCAAGCAGCACTTCTTGTTCAAATGAATCTAGTTTCATCTCAATTTTCATGATTTTCTCTTCTTGATTTATAATTTGGTTGCGAAGAGTTTTCAGCGATTGTTCAATTTTTTCAAATTTTGGTTGATAATCAAGAGTAATCGCGTCATATATTTGACAAATAATGTCGTGGGATGACTGGCGGAAAGAATCAGCATCCGAAAACCTTTCATTAACCTTCTTAGTTATATTTTGCAGTAACTCTCGCTTAGTTTTTTCCAGGTCAAATTCCGTAGAAGTGATTTTATCCATCAACGAAGCACATTCTCCTGTATTAGATTCCTTAATTGTTAATGAATTATATGTCTTGGAAAGGGATTTATAAATATCGGGTGAATTTTTCAATTCCTCAAATGCAGCCTTTACACCTGCAGTCTGTTTTGTTGAAGTTCGGCTAACGCATGGATTATATTCTGCCAAGTTTGCTTCAACAAGTCTGTATTCGTCATGTGTCCCATAGCAAAATACCAAATATGATGGCTTTCCTTTGCTATCCTTGGACACTTTTAGTATCTTTACTGGCCAATGAGGATAATTTTTGAAGTTAGCTAACGCGATATAAAACTCTTTAAATGCAGGCATTTCAAACAGTTCGTGGTAAGGAACTGTAAGTAAGGAGCGACCCGGCTCAATGGTAACCGAAACTCTAGAAAACGGGTTTTTGATACCAATAGATATATCAAAAGAATCAGATTTCAATGCTGATTTCAATATATAATTTTCATCAAGTTTAGTGCTGCCCATCAAAAGTTAAGCGCCTGAGAAAATTTGGCTGATTTTCAAAAAAGGGGGAAAGACCCCCTAAAAGTTATAGAACCTTAATGAAAATCACACCATCATATTCAGCGTATCAGAAAACCGTACTGTAGAGGTTTCAAGCTCTATCTACAAAAATGTGGAATTTTACATTTTTTGCCAGATGAAAGATCACGGATGTGTGTTTATTTGTTTGTTTGTTTGTTTGTTTGTTTTTTTTTCCCAGGGGTGATCGTATCGACCCAGTGGTCCTAGAATATCGTGGGAGGGCTCATTGGAACGGAAATTAAAAGTTCTAGTGCCCTTTTTAAGTGACCAAAAAAATGGAGGGCAACTAGGCCCCCTCCCACGCTTATTTTTTTCCCAAAGTCACCCGATCAAATTTGAGATAGCCATTTTGTTCAGTATGGTCGAAAATATGATAAATATGTCTTTTAGGATGACTTAATCCCCCGAAGTTCCCAGAGGGAGGGCTAAAAGTTATGAACTTTACCCAATGTTAACATATAGTATTGGTTATTGGGAAGTATACAGAAGTTTTCAGGAGGTTTTTTTTCTGGTAGTGGGAGGGAAGGTTGGGTCGGTGGTTATGTTGGAGGATCTGTTCATGAAGGAAGTTTTCATGGGGGAAGGGAAATTGCCATGAAGGGGGCGCCGGACTTGCCAGCATTATTTATTGGTTATTGGGAAGTATACAACCATTTTCAGGAAGGATTTTTTCTGGAGGGGGGGGGGATAGACGAGGGGGTTAATCTGGAGAATATTTCCGTGGAGGATGTTTCTTTGGGGTAAGGGACATTTCTATGAAGGGGGCGCCGGATTTCCAAGCATTATTTAAAAAAACGATCAGAAATTAAATAAAAAAAAACAAGTTTTTTCAACTGAAATGTAAGAAGGAATATTAGAACTTAAAACGAACAGAAATTATAAAGTATGTGAGGGGGTTCTCCCCCAAGTCAATACCTTGCTCTTTACGCTACAGTTTTTTTTTAGTGCTTTCAAAAGAGCTATCTATTCTAATTAAACGGCCTTTGTGATTCAGGGGTTTGTGAATCAAATTTTTTTTTAACTTTTAACGTGTAAAGAGCGTGGTATTGACTAAGGGGAGAAACCCCCTCATATACGTAATAACATATACGTAATAAAAAAAAAACAATAAAAAAACAAGCGATACGGCTCAATAGTAATCGAAACTTTTAAAAACGGAATTTTGATGTCAATAAATGTATCAAAAGAATGTGTTTATAATGCTGATTCTAAATATATACATTTTATTAAGTTTAGTATTACTCATCAAAGCTACGAGCCAGAGAAAATTTACTCGATTTTTTAAAGAGGGGGGAAACATCCCCTACAAGTGAAAGAATTTTAATGAAAATCACACCGTCAGATTCAGCGTATCAGAAAACCCTATTACATAGGTTTCAAGCTCATATCTGCAAAAATCTGCAACTTTGTATTTTTTGCCAGAAGAAAAATATACGAATATAGAAGTTAGTTACGTAATTTATTTTGTAAAGACATCCATTTAGCAAAAGAAAAGTAAAATTTTTATGCAAATAAAAGCTGCATTAACTAAAAAAACGATCAGAAATTAAACGAAAAAAAGTTTTTTAAACTGAAAGTAAGGAGCGACATTAAAACTTAAAACGAACAGAAAATATTCCGTATATGAAAGGGGCTGTCCCCTCCTCAACGCCTCGCTCTTTACGCTAAGTTTTTTATTGTTTTAAAAAATAAAGCTGTGAGACAGAGTCAAACTTTAGCGTAAAGAGCGAGGCGTTGAGGAGAGGACAGCCCCTTTCATATACGGAATAATTTCTGTTCGTTTTAAGTTTTAATGTCGCTCCTTACTTTCAGTTTAAAAAACTTGTTTTTTTTTTTATTTAATCCTATTAAGGAGAGGACAAAAGTAAAAGAAACTTATCTTTATGTAAGTTAAGAACCTAATGAAAAATTTAGTTGAAATAATGCTCCAAAGATTCAATAATATATATCCAAAATAATCTATATAATCCACTAATATCAGTCTATTTCAATACCAATTAGTTTGGCACCAAAGGTGAACACAGATCAATTCGCTCACTGTAGGTTTATTCAAGAAAAGTCAATGGCGCAATAAATTTCACCTGTGTCTTAATCCGTTTAGTTGAAGAAACCAGTTCTTTATTGTTCAGAGACTATAAAATATCCGTTTTCAAGCTAGGTGTTCACTGAATGAATGCGAGTGGAATACTGACATCCAATCAAAATTTTGAGATAGCAATTTTGTTCAACATAGAACAGAAAATATGTTTTTTGAGGAGAACACTCCCTCTACAGCCCTCAGGGCAAGGGATGTAAGTTATGCCCTAGGAGTATATAAGGCTTTTATAGAAATTTTTGTCGTAGAAACTTCAAAACAGGCTCGTTCGATTGGAAATTCAAAGGGCTAGTGCCCTTTTTAATAGTCGAAAGTGATTGGAAGGCAACTAACCCCCCTCTCACGCCCGCCTTTTCCCAAACAGATCCAATCCAAATTTTGAGATAGCCATTTGTTCAACGTAGTTGGAAGTTTTGGAAATTATGTCTTTGAGGATGACAACCACCCCCCCCCCACATACCTCAGGGTAAGGGTTGTAAGTTGTGCCCTGGGGCCATTTAAGGTTTTCATACAAAGCGATGTCGTAAAAACTTCAAAAAGGACTCATTTGATTGCAAATTGAAAAGGCAGTGCCCTTTTTAATAGTCGAAAGTGATAGGAGGGCAACTATCCCCCCCCCCCTGACACCCACCATTTACCAATACACATCCAATAAAAGTTTGGGATAGCCATTTTGTTCAACGTAGTTTAAAGTTCTGGAAATTAGGTCTTTGAGTATGATAACCCCATCAGAGCCCTCAGGGCAAGGGTTATAAGTTATGCCCTGGGGGCATATAAGGTTTTCATTGAAAGCTTTGTCGTACAAACTTGAAAAAGGGCTCATTCGATTGGAATAAATCATAAGGGCTAGTAAAAAAAAACAAGTTTTTTAATACTCGAAAGTGATTGGAGGGCATTAAAACTACCCCCCTCAGAAACTGCCCACCTTTTCCTCAAACACATCGAATCTTTACGCTAAAGGTTTTTTTTGTTTTTAAATAGCCATTTTGTTCAGCGTAACTTTTGCAAGTTCGTTGGAAATTTGGTCTTTCATATACGGAATAATCGTTTTAAGTTTTACACCCCCCACACCTTCAGTTTAAAAAAGGGTTTTTTTTTATTTATTCTGAGGGGAATATAAGGTTTTTGGCTAGATTGAATTAAATAAAAAAAAACAAGTGTTTGCTAAACTGAAAGTCTGAGCGACATTACAAAAACTTAAAACGAACAGAATTTTTATTCCGTAGATTTGCAGATGAAAGGGGCTGTCCCCTCCTCAACGCTGTTGCCTCGCTCTACGCTGAATCTGACGGTTACGCTAAAGTTTTTTATTGTTTTAAAAAACAAAGTTGTGAGGCTCGTACAGAGTCAAACTTTAGCGTAAGGATCGAGGCGTATGAGGATTCTTTTGGGACAAAGTTCCCCTTTCATTGCTATGACGGAATAATTTCTGTTCGTTATTGTTTTTTTTTTAATGTCGCTCCTTAGTCAATACTCTTCGTTAAACGTTTAAAAAAAAAACTTGTTGAATTTTTTAATTTAATTTCTGATCGTAAAAAAAACTTTTAGTTAATGCAACCTTCATTGTTTTGGCTCATCGTCATGTTGCTTCTTATAAGTAAACAAAATTTGCATAAAATTTATTCTTTTTTTTTGCTTAAAATCCGGCTGTCTCTAAATTTGGTTCTGAAGAAAATCCTTTACAGAAAAATTAACCCCCTCCTACGTAACGAAATTCTCCTATTCTGTATATTATCAATTCTGACAAAAAATACAAGCTTGCAGATTTGGGCAGATATGAGCTCATGAAACCTATGTTATAGGGTTTTCTGATACGCTGAATCTGACGGCTATGTGATTTTAATTAAAATTCTTTGAGAAATTTTAGGGGATGTTTCCCCCCTCTTTAAAAAAATCAGGTAAACTTTTTTTCTCAGGCTCGTAGCCTTTGATGAGTAATACGATTACACCTGGAAAAAAAAACAAATAAAACGCACCATATATTTACGAATCAAACAGCATTATAAGCGCCATTCGGTTTTGATACTTTTATTCGACATCAAAGTTCTATGGAAAGGGATGTTTCCGAGTTTTAAAAGTTTCGATTGTTGCACTAGGTTGAGTCAAAACGTATCAATTGTTTTTTTCTTATTGTTTTTTTTTATACGTGATATGATAGGGTTCTCCCCTTAGCTTCCAATACATTCACGACTCTTAACGTTAAACATCTTCTGGAAAAAAAAATTTAATTCACAAATGGGCGTTTTGAATCACAAAGGCCTTTTAATTAGAATTTAAGATTCTTTTGAAAGCATTTAGGCATAAAAAAAACTGTAGCGTATTTTTAAGTGAAAGAGCGAGGTATTGACTTTTGGGGGAGAACCGTTTCCTCATATAAGTGTGGTGAATAAGGGCTTTCTGTTCCCTTCCTTAAGTTCTAATGATTTGCATTTCAGTTACTTTTTCACGGCTTTAGTGAAAAAACTTGCTCTTTTTTAAAATTTACAAATTCTGATCGTTTTTTAAATAATGCTTGGAAATCCGGCGCCTTAGCCCTTCATATGTTTTAAATGTCTGCCCTTACCCCAAAGAAGTTGAAGACATCCGATATCCACTGGAAAGACTTAGTCCCGAGAAAACCCCCTCCTACAGCCCCCCCCAGTTCAGAAAAAATTCTTCCTGAAAATGCTTTTCTGTATACTTCCATAATACCAATACAATATGTAAGCGAGTAATTTAGGCAATTTTAGAAAGTTCATAGCTCTGCAGCCCTTCCCCTGGGAACTTTGATCGGGGATTAGCAGAATCATCGTTTAAAAAAAGACATAGGGATTATTATTAGTTTTTGAGTGTCTATGTTTTTGAATTTTTTTATGAAATGGCTATTCTCAAACGATTTTAACTAGGAGTGCGGACTTTGAGAAATAGAATGAGACACGTGGCCCGAGGGCGTTCCCCTGTTCGTCAAGCTGAAAGTTGCCGCCTCCATTTTTTTCAGGAATTTGGTAGTGTTAATGGTTCGAGAGAAGGCTTTTTTTTTTTTTTTTTTTTTTTTTTTTTTTTTTTTTTTTTTTTTTTTTTTTTTTTTTTTTTTTTGTCACTTATTTTTAAAAGGGCACTAGAACATTTTTTTTTAATTTTCCGTTCCAATGAGCCCTCCTAGCTTTTTCAAGATCTTCTTCTTTAGGAGCACTTGGTCACATGACGATTACACCTGTTAAAAAAAAACCAAATAAACCGAAAAAACCCGTGATCTTTCTTCTGGCAAAAAAATGCAAAATTCCACATTTTTGTAGATAGGAGCTTGAAACCTCTACAGTAGGGTTCTCTGATGCGCTGAATATGATGGTGTGAATTTCATTAAGGTTCTATATCTTTTAAAGGGTCTTTCTCCTTTTTTCGAAATCAGCCAAATTTTCTCAGGCGCGTAACTTTTAAAGGGTAAGATTAAACTTGATGAAACTAATATATTTGAAATAAGAATTAAATCTGATTCTTTTGATGTATCTATTGGTACCAAAATTCCGTTTTTTAGACTTTGGTTACCATTGAGCCGGGTCGCTCCTTACTTACAGTTCGTTACCACGAATTGTTTGATATTGGTTGGCCGTTTGGGCTATTTCAAACAGTTCGCGGTAACAAACTGTAAGTAAGGAGCGGCCAGGCTCAATAGTAACCGAAAGTCTAAAAAAGGAAGTTTGATACCAGTAGGTACATGAAAAGAATTGGATTTTTATGCTGATTTCAAATATAGAAATTTCATGTGGTTTAGTCCTACTGATTAAAAGTTACGACCCTGAAAATATTTGCCTCATTTTCGAAAAAACAGCCCCTAAAAGTGAGAGAATCTTAATGAAAATCAAACCATTAGATTCAGCGTGACAGAAAACCCTACTGTAAATGTTTCAAGCTCCTATTTGTAAAAATGTGGAATTTTGTATTTTTTACCAGAAAAAAGATCACTCATGCATGTGTTTTTATTTTTTTTTTCAGGGGTGATCGTATGAGAGAGCTCATTTGAACGGAAATTAAAATTCTAGTGCCCATTTTTAAGTGACCAAAAAAACTGGAGGGCAACTTGACCCCCTCCCACGCTCATTTTTTTTCTCGAAGTAACTCAATCAAAATTTTGAGACAACCATTTTGTTCAACATAGTCGGAAATATAATAAAATTGTCTTTGAGGATAACTTAATCCCCCACAGTACCCGAGGGAAGGGCCGCAAGTTATGAGCTTTGCCCATTGTTTACATATAGTATTGGTTACTGGAGAGCTTACAGACGTTCCTGGGAGGGATTTTTTCTGGTGGGGGGAGTCAAAGGACAGGGTTACATGGGAGTGTCTTTCCATAGAGGATGTTTCCTTGGGGGAAAGAATATTTCTCTGAAGGGGGCACCGGATTTCCCAGCATTATTTAAAAAACGATCAGAAATTAAATAAAAACAAATTTTTTCCACTTAAAGTAAGGAGCAATATTAAAACTTACAAAAACAGAAATTATTACGTATATGACGGGGTTCGCCCCCTAGTCAGTACCTTGCTCTTCACGCTTAAGTTTTTTTTAGTACTTCTAATAGAGCTATCTATTCTAATTAAACGGCTTTTGTGATTCAGAGATTTGTGATTCGAACAAAATTCGAACTTTGGTGTAAAGAGCGAGATATTAACTAGGGGGAGAACCCCTCATATACGTAATAACATATACGTAATAAAAAACAAGCGATACGGCTCTATAGTAATCGAAACTTTAAAAAACGGAATTTTGATGTCAATAAATATGTCAAAAGAATGGGCTTATAATGTTGGTTCTAAATATAAATAAAGAAGGAACCAAAGAAATTGGACGGTAACTAGCCAATCTCCCCCACCCTTTTTTCTCAAATTCGTATAGTCAGAATTCTGAGAAAGCCATTAAGCCAAAAAGTAAAATTAATATGCAAATTTCATTTTAACTATTCATACAGGGTTAGCTAATTTCAAAACCTGCATTAATTTAAAAACGTTCAGAAATTAAATAAAAAAAAATATTTTTTTTTAACAGAAAGTAAGGAGCGACATTAAAAACTTAAAACGAACATAAACTATTGCGTATATGAAAGAGACTGTCCCCCTCCTCAACGCCTTCGCTCTTTACGCTAAAGTTTGGCTCTTTTTCACCAATCTACTTTTTAAAGTAATACAAAACTTTAACGTAAGGAGTGGGTTGTTACGCCTTTCATATATTGAATGATAATATAAATTGTTCCTTACTTTCAGTTGAAATAACTTGTTGTTTTTTTATTTAATCTAGATAATTTTTAAACAATACTGGGAAATCCATGAGGCGCAAAATGATATACACATTTTCTTGAAGGCCGTGTTGCAAAACTCATCCATCAAGAAGGAATAAATAGAATAATTTTTAATGTGTTGATAATACAAATTAACTTTGTTCCTGAAATTCCTAATTTCCTATGTGCCTTTGTTTTTTTTTATAATTTTTTTTTTACAGTCAAGGCCTATAATAATCTATTATATGATATATTTTTGATTATCTGCCATAGGCATAGCATAGCCATTGAATAATTATGCTATTGCCATTGATCACGTTTCAACCAAGTTTTGATAGATTTTGAAAGTTTTTTGTACTTACACACACAAAAAAAAGATTTCTTACTGTTCTCGTTTTGCAAAATTTTAAGGTTATTCTATACTTAAAACGGAATAAAGTGAAGCATTTAGGTTGTATATCTACGTACAAGTTTTATTGCACAACACGTATTTAAAATTTTCAAGCGATCAGATGGTAAAGACGTCATTCGGTGTGTAATTCTGAACCTATTTATGTAATTGTAGTATTTATGGGTTTTTTGATAGTTCAGATATAACAAGATGCAGAATTACAGTTTGGGTTTCTAAGTGTACGGTTTTATTGTTCAGATTGAATAACAGATATGGCATATTAGATGGCTAAAGTGCAGCATATAGTCTGTATTTCTAAGTATAAGTTTTATTGCTCGAAATATATTTAAAATTTTCCAGCAATCATATGTCAAAGACGTCATTTGGTGTGTAATTCTGAACCTGTATTTGTAATTGTTGAGCTTCTGAGCTGTTTCTGATACTTCAGACAAAACAAGATGCAAAATTCTAGGCTGCATCTCTAAGTGTAAGATTCTATCGTTCAGAATGAATAATAGATTTGGTATTTTACATGGAGGGGAGAAATTTACTCAAAGTTGGTACACATAAACATAGTCTTATCTCTGAATAATACTTTTTCAAACTTTGATAATTTTAGTCTTCTAAGAAACGGACAAAATATTTGTCCGCCAGTCCTTCCCTATTGAGACACTCATGCATTTAGCCTCTGATCACGTACACCAAGCCAACATGATTCGCAGCATAGGTAGTTAGACCCACCCCCATCCTCACTAAGATATCAGGTCAAAATTTTGAGATTTCCATATTGTTGAAAATTGTCAATATAACCAAAAAAATGTGTTTTTCAAGAACTACGGTAACCCACAGGATCTGAAGGAGTTGTTCGAATGCCCAATTACTTAGTTGCACATTTGATTTTAATCTATATCTAACTTCCCTAAATGTAGGGGGCCCTAAAAAGCGAAAAATTCTTAAGTTTGGGGGGG
This sequence comes from Artemia sinica, assembly GCA_027921565.1. Classification (NCBI taxonomy): domain Eukaryota; kingdom Metazoa; phylum Arthropoda; class Branchiopoda; order Anostraca; family Artemiidae; genus Artemia; species Artemia sinica. Next base: position 235,683 of record JAPEVW010000125.1, read on the forward strand.
AATACACCCATTTAAAAAGTGCTAAAAAACCATTTTATCGATTTGAAATCATAATCCTCAAGTGGTTGGGCCCTAGCGATAACAATGCTTAAGTTTGCTTCTCCTAAAAATAAAGCATACAAAATTACTAAATTTTTTTGTTTAAGGCACCAACTTCCTAAATACAAGGCTGAAAAACTACCGAAATAGCTCCTGATTAGCTTTAAAACTCTGAGGAATTATCTCAGGGCTAAGGGCACTGTAAACTTTTTTTTTAAAAGGAGGACTTCCATGTTCCATCAATAGCCTAAAATTGTCATCAACGCATCAAAAGTTGCTAAATATAAACCGTAGAGAAAAACTACTGGTTAGTCTTGGAAAATTTAGGCAGCATTCTGCTTTTTACCGATGATATTTGAATTGCCATTTCAGTATGAAGCTGTTTTGTCAACGCCTGTGTCTTCCGTCCATATATTAGTACAGGGAGGATTTTGCTATTTAGGAGTCGGAGTTTGCTATTTAGGAGTCGGTGTTTGACGTTTAGAGGCTATAAAGGAATGGAGAAATGTTTTCATTTTATTATCCTCTAAGGTTTTTGGTCACACAAAAGCAGCACTAGAACTTTTTTTTCCTTTCAAATGAGCCCTTTCCTTTCTCTATCAGTGTTCTTGTACTATTGTTTTTGATACGAGAACCGCTGGGAAAAAAGATAAATAAAACGAATATAAATAACAGGCAACTGCGATCTCTTTTCTGGCAAAAAATACAAAATTCCATATTTTTGTACATAGGCGCTTGAAACCTCTACAGTAGGGTTCTCTGATACGCTGAATCTGATAGTCAACTAAGCCTCCTCCCACTCCTCTTTTTTCTCCTGTTTGAATTATATTAACTTGAAATTACTTTTATGGCCTGATGTATTCTTTACTATGATTCAGCTATCTTTACAACTAAAATGCCGATAAACTTTTCATAATCTCCATTTATAATGAACTATGCCGACCCTTTGTGTAAGGTTATAAAAAGGCAGCTTTTTGTAAAAATTGATTTTACTTTAAACACTGTTGTTCTTATTCATTACAAAAGACACTAGAATTGGCAATTTCCTTTAAAATGAGCCCCTAAGAGAACTTTTTTTTATATTTTAGTGCCCTAGCCGTGGAGGAAAAAAAAACAGAAAAAAGATACTTCTCATACATATTTATCTAGGTTGAAGCAACCTTCATTGTTTTTCTGGCTACTTGCTTTTCCTTGTTATTCAAGCCATGGGACTGTAATTTTTTTTGTATGGAATTTTAAGCAAAGCCAATTCTAATGGCGAAGTGGAATGGGAAGTGCAATGGCTGAAAGCCCTATATATATGAAAACCCTATATATATATTCAGTCAAATACTTATGCACTTTTAGAATTTTTGAATTTTTGAATTTCCACTAATATATCTTATTGGTTTTCCAACTGCCACTGCTGCAATGTCACTAATGTATGATCATTTGTTTATGCCTCGAAAGGTAAGCCTTAGCAGCTTTAGCAATAATAAGTTTATTATAATTCCACGGAAAAAAAATGCCTCTCAGTCACACTTAAATATTAAGTCCCACATAAAGTTACAAGTGTATATATTTTTGTCTTAAACTATAAAATTCAAAAATTCTAAAAGTGCATAAGTATGACTGAATAATAACATTGAGTAAATCAGCAGTATCCAAACAGAAAAACAGAGTAAATATTATTTCAGTAACCTGTCTTATAACTTTGTGCTTTAACGTTCTATTAAGGTTTTATTTTTTAAGGCCTAATACAGAATAAAGATGAATAAGTTTATGTTTATTTATGCTATTTTTGTACTGCAAGTTCAATTTCTTCTATCGAAGAATGTTCATGCTGAAGTAATTGCTAGTAACAGATTGAGCCATGACAATAAGAAAATTTGGGATGCAGAAAATAGGAAACAAATCACAAAAATTCACCGGGTATTGGGTAAAATAGATGAGTCTGCTTACATGGTAAGTGAAGAAACCAAAACAAAAGGTATTAAAGACATTGTAGGTCAGAAAACTCATAGAGATCAACTTAACAAGGATGATGACAAGGGTAAGAGCAGAACACAAAAAGTATCGACAACACAAGGCAAATTAAACCAACGGTCAGAATTAATTTGGATGACGACACAAGCCCAAATTTTGACAATGATGTGACAACTTCCAAGACTTTAAACTATAACGATGTTTTCAAAAGTATGGAGTTTATAAAAAGCAAAAAATCTCTTCTGACATTTCTGCGTAGAATAATTCAATTCAATAATGACTATTCTGAAAGAAACGACAGAAAAACATTGAAAGCACTGTCAGAACGAATTACGAAAATGAAAGATGTCCTCGGTATAACTAATTCAGTTTATTTGAATTTCACAGAATTAATTTCAGTGGTTGAGTTACCGACAAATTTTCCAAATGGGCGTATTGGAGAGTTAGCATCCCACAATGGAAAACTATTTTTAAAAATTCTTGAAAAAAAAAGAAACTTCTTTTGGAGTCAAATACAGTTAGAAGCCAAAGAAATGGTTCCTCTTCTATTAGGAGATCAGCAAAACCACCCATCATTCTTACCAAGACTTAAAGCTGCTTTAGAAGACCTACACAAAAAGGTGCTAATAGTGAGACTCCTTATTTGTCAAATTAATGTAAAACATTTAGGTCCGTTTAGGCCCCATACAGCTGAACATCCTATTTGGATGAGTAAACCTATAAAAGAATAAGTCTTGTACAAACTGGGAATCCCGTTTAAATTTCTTAAATGACCACATTGATACCATGGTTTCAGTCCTTCTTGATAATCACAGAAAAGATCCCAGTTTGTTTATTAAAACGGAATTGGCTAATGGATATCTGGACATTTTGCAATTGCAGCCGAATACTGAGAAGGGGGCAGATCCCATTATTTATGACAAATTTTTATGCTGTTATAGATTATTAATATACGGTACACTGACCAAATTCTTCAAGACTTCGCAATACCTCATCTATTTGGAATTGATTGGAATTCCAAATTGCAGCTGAAAACTGAAACAATTTGAACTGAAAACTGAAATTGAGCTGAAAGCAACTCGCAGTACTTGAATAAGAGATCTGAATAAACGACTGAAAATTAAAAGCTGACAGGACCTTCGTGAAAATCCTTTTAAAACCATTTAACCATTTCACTGTCACCATTTTAGGGGATTTCAGGCTATTTTTCAAAATTTCCGTAATTTTTTTTTGAAATAATAATTAACGATTAAGACAAGTTGGGATAATAGTTCCCATTCTAAAATAAGCTTTAGATGACAAGCTGTTCTCATTAGCCTGTTTTCTAAATTGATTTTCTAATTTTTGGTTAATATGGGCCGTAGTTTGTTTTACTATGCTGCAGCTAGCACTGCAACTATGATAAACAAAGATTACGTTAATTATTTTGAAGATTGATTGATGGATTTCTTCTGTTTTCTTTTATGTTTCTGTAATGAATTTGATTATTCAATAATGTTCCAAGGAATTACTATAGCCTATTTTTTCCTTTTTTATAACCAAAATTCTAATTTCTAATTTACCAGAATCCAAGTAATTTCTAATTAATCCAAGTAATTCCTTCGTAAATTATACGAAACTTGTTCGAAGTATTTGAGCAGATAAGTAAGTAACTTTTAAAACTAATGCTTCCACTACTGCTGTTAATGCAATTGCTACTAATTTTGCTACTACTAGTTCTGCAATTATTACTAATACTACTATGAGCACCACTGCTATTACTCCTACTATTACTACTACTACTTGCATTACTACTACTACTAATACTAATAATAATAATAATAATAATAATAATTTTATTTCAACCCTTCATACAGATACATTGTAAATGCTCGAAGGAGTTATAAAAACGAACGAAAAAAACAACGAAAAAAATCACACAACGCTACAAAACAAAATAAAACTGCGATAACTCTGAAAAAGAGAAAAATAAACGAAATCAAAGTCACGATTTTAATGCACAAGACTAGCCAATGGAAAGTCGTGGATTGTTCTATTTTGACTTTTGAAACGGGTATACAACTCACCCATTTTCTTACTTATCTCAAAAATATAGTACCTCTGCGAAACATAAGAGTTTCTCATCCATATGGGAATTCCCAATAAATATTTGCAATAGCGAAAAAAAAATTGAACGAATTTGGTTACGTTCGGTTTTACTAAAACAATTCCAAAATGGGTTAAAAAAAGACATGTGGCGCGAACATGGCGTTACAGAGACGACCGAGCGTAATTTTGTCAAATTGACCTTTTGTTCGTGCTAGCATCCCGTAAGTTTTCCGCAGTTTTTCTTTAAGTGCTGCAATAACTAGATTTTTAGAAGCTTTAATAGAATTCCCATATCGGAGTCCGAGATACTCAAACTTATCCCTCTGGAGAACTGTCTTCCCGCAAAAACCAACAACACGATTTGGCAATGTTTCGTCGTTCAAAACGACGAATTGAGTCTTAGACGGCTCTATTGTTGGCCCAATATAACCAAGTGCAGACGACACGGCATTAATATCTTTCTGTAAAGATTCTAAATTATCACCTATCAAAAGTAGATCATCTGCGTAAGATAGATGACTAGCATGAATCCATCATCTATCAAAAAAATCTTCTATCGATTTTAATGCAGAACGTATTGTATTGTTAAATATCATAGGGCTGATTACTGAGCCTTGTTTAACACCCCTACGTGTATCTATAGGTCCAGAAAGCTGTCTGCACACTAAATTCTTACATGAGATTTTCGATACCATTGTCATAGACAATTAAAAACAAAGGGATCAACTCTTGCCCTTAGTAGTGACAGGACTGTTTGCGAATGTAAGACAGAATCAAACACCTTAGATATGTCTATTGTGCAGACGAATAACGGAGTTTTTCGTTTCTTAAACTTTTCAACAATTGAAATAAAAGTTGCATGTGCATTCTGAACACCGAGACCGGACCGGGAACCGAACTGATTGTCACCCACATCCGCTGGCGCTGCCACTATAGGCTATAGTATCTTCTCCAGTAACTTTGCTAGAACTGAACAAATAGTGATGGGCCTGTACGAAGAACAATCTTTAGGGTATTTACCCTTCTTATATATACAGGTAACGACCCCCTGATAAAAACCTTGTGGGACAGACTGTCGCGATACTTTTGCTTAGAACAATAAAGCTAAACAGTGACTAAACAGTTTAGGGGTACCATATCTCCGATGTTCCGGCTGAATACCATCTGCCCCAGGCAATTTTCCTAAAGGAAGAGGACGAACAAAAGATTCAGCACACGACAGGGTAATAGTAAGCCAGTTGCTGTATTGGTTTAGTCGATCAAAATGCTGCATCAGAATGTCCCGGAAATTACTTTCTAATAATGGAGGATCAGCCGCAAACATTGAAGAAAAGCGTTCAAACCATCTATTTATTTCAATGCTATCAGGCGGTGACAAAGAAGAACGAATAAGTTCAGACACTTCTCGCCATAGCTGACGAGGATTATTTTTTATTTCCCGCGATAGCTCCTTAACCCGACTTCCTTTTCAAGATTTCACATTCTTTTGATATTGGTGTTTACTCGACATCAGAATTTTAAAAATCCATCCTTAACGTGGTCTTTTACAATCAGCCCAAATTTATCTCCAAAACACATGGCGAGACTTTTCAACCTTCAAACCAGAAAGATCTCAGCTTCTCTTACGGGTATTCAGCTTTATTTTTTCCAACGGAACTGCAACGGATGCAGCCATTTTCATACTATGCACCAGTTCAAGCAAACAACAATTCAAATCGAGAAGCCGGTCAGATTTCATCCTCGAAAGCAAATGAAACGCAAACCCTTATCTTATCTAAGTACGAATCAAGTAGTATCTGGTAAGTAAATATATCAATACGGCTCAGCTCTGTATAGTGAACCCCTCGGGTCAAGAGGGAGCAGATGTCTAAAAAGAACTGAGTGGTAAATGAAACTCAAGATGCGATTGGTCACTTAAAAGAAAGTCGTCAGAAACATTAACTATCTGCCGTTGGAGATCTCCCATATCAGTAAACACGAAATCGAGATCAGAAGTGCTACCACCATTATGTACATAGGTAAAAGATCTATTTTTACTGTAGACAATAGAAATTTTGCGGCAATGTAGCATTTAACATTTGTGAGCGACCAATGGTATTATCATCAATGTCCGTATTAAAATCACCCATAATAACACAAGATTTACGGGTAAGAGCTATTCTTTCAAGTAGCTTCGACAATGACGAGCAGGCAGACGTAAACTTCTGACTTGATCAGTCATTTCTATAGTTTGTGGACATATAAACACAAACAGCAATAAAACCACTAAATTCTACCGCAAGACATACATCTTTAGACTCAAACAGATTACAATTAGGCCTATACTTTTTTCTAACAGCTATCATTAAGCCCCCCGAGGGTCGACCACCAGTACTTTTAGCTGGGTAGATACAAAATGATGATCAGAAAGCAGATGTTCATTAACACAAATTATATCGAAAGCACCATACACTATTTGACGTATGTCTAATTTTTCTCTAACACCGTTTGTGTTTGACAGAACACACGCACTTCGCCATTTATTAAGCCGGTTTACGATTTAAGTTATTTGGCACAGCTTGGTCTGGAATTGTACCACGAGTTGCATTTTTCATGTTCGGGCACCGAAATCTGTTACTTGTATGGTTGGATCCGCAGTTGGCACATTTGAGCACATCTGAGGTGCACTCGGAGTAGCTATGATCACCGGCACACTTGCAACATTTAGTGTGCTTCTGACACTGGTTTGCACGATGACCAAACCTTTGACATTTATAGCACTGCAGCGGCTTTGTAAGGGGCTTTGATCACAGAAAACATGGTGTATTCCACTTTGATTCCAAACTTGAGAGCCTGATCGAAGTCAATCTTAGTAACGAACGTGAGCTGGACAACTCAGGAATTTCCAAAGCGCTTGGCTTGGGAAACACTGCTATTTAGGTTGGGAATAGTTGAAACGTCGCAATCTTTATCAACGTAAATGATCCCGAGGTATTCTGAGCTCAGTACCTTGCTACGGATATTTTGCTCGCCTTTGGCCCCCGAGGCGACAACACTTGCGGATATTTCGACTTTTATATGTACAAACAGCCTGTCTCTTCGTGTTTCGATTCTGTCTATTTTATCAGCGGGTCCAATTTTCCTCAAGAAACTCTTTTGCTTGGTAGGATTAGCACTCAAGCTCAGGGCAAATTCGACAAAACAGCTGGGATAGTCCTTTCTGGTCGTGGCAGAGATGGCCATATTGGTGGCTGGTTCTCTGAGCTAGGTACTACAGAGGTTTCGTGCTTCTCTACAAGAAAACTTAGCATCGCCTTACAATCATTCAATCGTGAGGCAACAATCGTACTCACATCCTCAGGAATGGTGGGAACGTCAGCGGGGTCGAGAATGGCACAACGAGGGGTCAGAAATTCATTTGCAAACCTTTATGACATATCCTCATAAATATCAGAGGCAACGCTGTAGCGTTGCCTATAGTAAAGGCCATACGGCTCCAAAGTTTTATTATTATTTTTTTTTTCCAGAGGCACCTCATACGGAAGGGGTCGTCGTAGTAACTTCAAAGGGGGATCATTCAATTGGAAGTAGAGAGTTCTAGTGCCCTTTTTAATAGTCCAAAATGATTGGAGGGCAACTAGCCCCCCCCCCACACCCGTCATTTCCCCCAAACACATCCAATCAAAATTTTGAGATAGCCATTTTGTTCAGTGTAGTTGATTTCCAGATAGAAAATATATTTTTGAGGAGGACACTCCTCCAAAACCCTCAGGGCAAGAGTTTTAAGTTATGCCCTGCGGGCATGTGAGGTTTTTATAGAAGGAGTTGTCATAGAAACTTCAAAACAGGCTCATTCGATTGGAAATTCAAAGGGCTAGTGCCCTTTTTAATAGTCGAAAGTGATTGGAGGGCAACTAGCCCCCCCCCCACGCCCATCATTTCACCAAACTCATCCAATCAAAATTTTGAAATAGCCATTTTGTTCAGCGTAGCTAATTTCCAGATAGAAAATATGTTTTTGAGGAGGACACTCCCCCACAACCCTCAGGGCAAGGGTTTTAAGTTATGCCCTGGGGGCATATAAGGTTTTTATAGAAGGCGTTGTCATAGAAACTTAAAAAAAAGGCTCATTCGATTAGAAATTCAAAGGGCTAGTGTCCTTTTTAATAGTCGAAAGTGATTGGAAAGCAACTACCCCCCCCCCCGCCCATCATTCACCCAAACACATCCAATCAAAATTTTGAGATAGACATTTTGTTCAGCGTAGTTGATTTCCAGATAGAAAATATGTTTTGAGGAGGACACTCCCCCACAACTATTAGTGCAAGGGTTTTAAGTTATGTCCTGGGGGCATATAAGGTGTTTATAGAAGACGTTTTCGTAGAAACTTCAAAAAGGGCTCATTCGATTTGAAATTCAAAGGTCTAGTGCCCTTTTTAATAGTCGAAAGTGATTGGAGGGCAACTAGCACCCCCACGCCCATTATTCCCCTAAACACATCCAATCACAATTTTTAGATAGCCATTTTGTTTAGCGTAGTTGATTTTCAGATAGAAAATATGATTTTGAGGAGGACAATCCCCCACAACCTCAAGACAAGGGTTTTAAGTTATACCCTGGGGGCATATAAGGTTTTTATAGAATTTTATAGCAGATAGGTTTTTATTTTATGCTATTATAGATTATTAATTCTACGCCACACTGCTGTTAATGCAACTGCTGCTAATTTTGCTACTACTAGTTCTGCAATTATCACCTTCATACAAATTCAATGTGAATGCTCGAAGGAAATATAAAAACAAAAGAAAAAAAATAAAGAATAAACCACACAACGCTACAAAACAAAATTAAACTGCGATAACTATGGAAAAGGTAAAAACAAACAAAATCAAAATCACGATTTTAATACACAAGACTAGCCAATGGAAAGTCCTGGATTGTTCTATTTCGACTTGTGAAACATGTATATACAACTTACCCATTTTCTTACTTATCTCAAAAATACAGTACCTTTGCGAACATAAGAGTTTCTCAACCATATGGGAATTCCCAACAAATATTTGCAATACCCAAAAACATTGAACGAATTTGGTTACGTTTGGTTTTACTAGAGCAATTCCATAAAGGGGTTAAAAAAAAGACATGTGGCGCGAACATGGCGTTACAGAGACGACCGAGCGTAATTTTGTCAACTTGACCTTTAGTTCGTGCTAGCAAACCGTAAATTTTCCACAGTTTTTCTTTAAGTGCTGCAATAACTAGATTTTTAGAAGCTTTAATAGATTTTCCATATTGGAGTCCGAGATACTCAAACTTATCCTTTTGTAGAACTGTCTTCCCGCAAACATCAACAACACGATTTGGCAATGTTTCGTCGTTTAAAACGACGAATTCAGTCTTAGACGGCTCTGTTGTTAGCCCAATATCACCAAGTGCAGATGACACGGCATTAATATCTTTCTGTAAAGACTCTAAATTATCACCTATCAAAAGTAGATCATCTGCGTAAGATAGATGACTAGCATCAATTCTATCATCTATCAAAATTCATTTAGCGATTTTGTTGCAGAACGTATTGCATTGTTAAATATCAGAGGGCTGATTACTGAGCCTTGTTTAACACCCCAACGAGTATCTATAGGTCCAGAAAGCTGTCCCACAAACCAAATTCTTGCATGAGATTTTCGATACCATTGTCATAGACAATTAAAATTAAAGGGATCAACTCTTGCCCTTAGTAGTGACAGGACTGCTTGCGAATGTAAGACAGAATCAAACGCTTTAGATATGTCTATTGCGCAGACGAATAACGGAGTTTTTCTTTTCTTAAAATTTTCAACAATTGAAATAAAATTTGCATGTGCATTCTGAACACCGAGACCGGACCGAAAACTGAACTGATTGTCACCCACATCCGCTCACGCTGCCACTATAGGGCATAGTATCTTCTCCAGTAACTTTGCTAGAACTGAACAAATAGTGATAGGCCTGTACGAATAATAATCTTTAGGGTCTTTACTTTCTTATGTATACAGGTAACGACCTCCTTACACAAACCTTGTGGGACAGACTGTTGCGATACTATTGCTTGAAACAATAAAGCTATGTAACTAAACAGTTTAGGGGTACCATACCTCAGATGTTCCTGCTGAACACCATCTGCCCCAGGCGATTTTCCTAATAGAAGAGGACGAGCAAAAGATTCAGCAGACGACGGGGTATAGTAAGCCAGTTACTGTATTGGTTTAGTCGAGCAAAATGCTGCATAAGAATGTCCCGGAAATTACTTTCTAATAATAGAGGATCAGCCGCAAACATTGAAGAAAAATGTTCAAACCATCTATTTATTTCAATGCTATCGGGTGACGACTAAGAATAACGGATAACTTCAGACACTTCTCGCCATAGCTGATGAGGATTATTTTTTATTTCCTGCGATAGCTCCTTAACCCGACTTCTTTTCCAAGATTTCACATTTTTTTGTTATTGGTGTTTACTCGACTTCATAATTTTAAAAACCTATCCTGAACGCGGTCTTCCACAGTCAGCCCAAATTTGTCTCCAAAACCCATAGCAAGACTTTACAACCTTCAAACCAGGAAACTATGACCAGCCTCTCTTACGGGTATTCAGCTTTAATTTTTCTGACGGACTCCAACTGATCCAGCCATTTTCATACTATGCACCAGTTCAAGCAAATAACAATTCAAATCGAGAAATCGGTCAGATTTTACCCGCGAGAGCAAATGAAGCGGAACCCTTATCTTATCTAAGGACGAATCATGTAGCATCTGGTAAGTAAATATATCAATACGACTCCAGTTCTGTTTAGTGAACCACTTGGTCTAGAGGGAGCAAATGTCTCAAAAGAACTGAGTGGTAAATGAAACTCAAGATGCGATTGGTCACTTGAAAGAAAGTCATCAGAAACATTAACTATCTCCCATATCCCATATCTCCCAGATCCCCCATATGAGTTAACACAAAATCGAGATTAGAAGTGCTACCACCGTTGTGTGCATAGGTGAACTATCTATTTTTCTGTAGACAATAGAAATTTTGCGGCAATGTAGCATTTAATATTTGTGAGTGACCAATGATATTATCATTAATGTCCGTATTAAAATCACCCATAATAACACAAGATTTATGGGTAAGAGCTATTCTTTCAAGTAGTTTCGACAATGACAAGCAGGCAGAAGTAAACTTCTGACTTGATCAGTCATTTCTATAGTTTGTGCCCATATAAACGCAAATAGCAATAGAACCACTAAATTCTACCGTAAGACATACATCATTAGACTCAAACAGATTACAATTATACTTTTTTCTAACAGCTATCATTAAGCCCCCCGAGGGTTACCTACATTACAGCTACTAATGCTGCTACCACTACTAGGGGAGACTGGCCCACGATCGGCACGGTCTATGTTCAGCCAAAGCAAATAATTTCAATTTAAAAACAGATGAAGACTTCTGGTAGATTGCAAAAGCTCCGCCAGATGGGTGTGTATGTTTTTTAAAATGGCTGCCCTTGATTAACAATTTTACCGAAAATATCAGATTGGATCGTGTTTTATGGTGAGTAAATCCTGAATTTTGTCGAAGTTTTGTCTGAAGGTCTACGCCTAACTACAAATACTTGATAGGATATAAGCTCACGTTGCATTCTCTGATAAACTGCATGTCTTTTGGCATCTTTGAAGACGCGCCATCTTCACTGGTCTGCTGCTAACATTTTTTCATCCCGCGAGATGGCAAATTCCCACTTTCGGTCACAATATCCGGGGCAAGTTTGGCATGCCAAACCAAAGCGTCCGAACGTGTGGCTTAGAAAAGCTGAGTAAACAGCGTCTGAAGCTGGGCTTTCATGCTTATAAAAGCTGAGTAAACAAAATATTTTGAGAATATGATATCAGTTTTTTCTGTCTTAGTCGACAAGAAGTATGTCAGATCCTCTGCAAGCTCTATGGGTGTCTCTAGAGGAACACTACAAGACTAATTGAAAAAAGTTGAGCAGCTGAATATTCCTCCACAAAGCCTGGACCTGAGTTTTTTTTACACCTGGTTATAACACAAGACAAATATTTACTGAGAAGCAAAAAAAAGACTAGAAACTTACCTGAAAACGATAGCTGATATGCATTTCGGCTGTACTCCACTGGAAGCGCGTAAACTTGCAAACACCTATGCCATTACTAAGGGTATAAAACTAGCATACAACTGGAAATGTGAAGCCAGTGGAGGTGGAGCCATTGCAGGCGAGGATTGGTATCGTGGTTTTATGGCTCGCAATAAGACTCTATCAGTAAGAACGCCAGAAGGTACAAGCCTAGGACGGGCGACTGCTTTCAACCGTCACACTGTAGGAGCTTTCTTTGACAACCTAGAGCAGGTCCTAGATGAACACAAGTTCAGACGAAAAGACATCTGGAATGTAGACGAGTCGGGTTTGACAACCGGCCACAAGCCTGGTAAAATCATTGCACGGCGAGGGCAGAAGCAAGTAGGGAAAGTCACGTCAGCGGAAAGAGGCCAGTTGACCACGATGTGTGCTGGTGTTAATGCCATTGGGAACAGAGTCCCTCCTCTGCTTATTTTCCCATGGAAATAGTGTCCGGAAATTTTACTCAAGGGGCTCCACAGGGAACCATCATGACCGGCTCAGAAAATGCTTCTGGCTGGATGCCTCCCCTTTTTCTGCTTTACTTGCAGAATTTTATCAATCATGTCAAACCCTCCAAACAGTCCCCCGTACTTTTGGTTCTAGATAACCACATCAGCCGATACACCACTGAATTGCTTAATCTGGCTAAAAATAATGGTGCTGTACTTTTAACTGTCCCTCCTCATACTACTCACAAACTACAGGCTCTAAACAGGACAGTCATGGGGTCACTCAAGTTCCACTACAGCCGGAAAGCTGCAAGTTTAATGACTGCACATAAATTTAAAATTACATCAATGTATAACATTGCCGAACTGCTGGGGAAAGCATGTCCAAAGGCTTAATTTTAAATAAATTAAGAATATCATCAGTGGATTCAGAGCAAGTGGGATCTGCCCACAAACAGAGATGTCTTCAAGGATTATGAGTTCCTCTCGTCCTATGTCTCATATAGACTACCCACAACATCTAGTGAAGCACCCACCAATGAAGTTTATATGCCCAGCGCAAGTCCTGTGGGACATTTGGACTTTTATTTTTACATAAACGCCGATACTGAAGCAGCACAGGTTCCAGCTCCGAATGAGGAGCAAAGGTTAGCAGATGATTCGTTCAAAGAGATCGTCGATACGAACCCCTTCCCGAAAGACTCACCGTGAAAAATTAACAGGAAAAAAATATGAAGAAGTCAGAAGTACTCACCGACACCCCGGAAAGAACGCATTACTGCCGAGATAAACGCTGCATCTGCCAAGAAAGCCCTAGTCCAGGAAATAAAGAAAGTCAGAGAAGCGAAAAGGCTAAAGAAACGAAAAGTATGTTTCTAAGATTGTTTGATTGATTTTTTACTATTTACTCCTAAGTTTATCTAAAGCATTTGATTCTTCCACCATTCTTTCAGGGAATCTCTATTACCTAATTTGTTTTAAGAAAATTAATCTGAATTTTTTTATTTAAACTATTTCTCGATTATTTGGAATATCCTTATAAATTCTAAATTTTCGTATTTCTAACCTGATGTTTCACTCTTTTTTAATAAAGTTCAATTGGAGAAAAAATTCATTTAACTCAGACGAAAAAATTGTTTGATGCACGCCTAGTGAACGCGTTTGCGACTGCAAGGCATATGCTGGTATCAAATACTGTAAGTGTTGAAAGGGGTGTCACGTGCCCGGGAAATGGAGATATCATATCTCCACTCATCTAGTTTTTACTATTTTGCTGCATATCAATCTAAGTGAAATTGCCATAAACTTTGAATTGTGTTGTCGAAAGAAAATTAGATTTAACTTAAACTTTTAAAGTTATTTCATTTATTTTAGATTGATAAATTCAGAAAGATTGTGACAAGCAAAAAGATGGGAACCAGTTTTATAGCTTTGGTGCTCTACTTCTTCACACTCTACCTCATTAAGTATACATCTTCTTCGAGTGTTCTGAATTTTGACATGTTTTTGTCGGTATCACAAAATGCAACACTGCCACTCGAAATTATGAGACTAAAGCCCAAAGGGAAAAAGTGGTTTTCAATATACAGAATTCAGATAGTAGCGCCAAATTTGACATTGTCTCAGAAGGCGGATATGGCATCGTCCGACTTGTAGAAATTGCGACTGCAGGCTCCCATAGTGTTTGGATAGCATCGAGAGAAACCAACAAGGGATCGGTATGCACTTTTCTCATGAAATCTAAATAATTTAGATGATTGATTGGATTAGTCATAGTTAATTAATGTAATTATTTAAAACTTTCAGCCATGGCTTATAAAACATTAACTTAATTGTGCTGTGAAGAAAGTACAAGGACATCATCTAATATTCTTTAGAGATGTTTCTGCGTGAACCTGCACATCTCCTCCCTTCCCTTCCAGTGAGCATTCCTATTTTAATCCATTTTTGTTTCTTTAGTCATTACTATGGCTTTTTTTCCAATAAATAAAATCTAATCTTGAAAATCAAAAATAAAAGTTTATTACACTATCAAGGATTTACTTGATGAAACAAAGAACTTACGTTCTTAGAACGACTAATCTTAGAACTACTTAAGAAAAATGTGATTCTTGTAAAATAAGGGTTTGGCTCTTAAATCTCAAAATTCAAAAATACTTAAATTGTCGTACGGAAAAACTTGTTGTTTCACAAACATTTTACTTGAACAGATATTGAGTTTAAAGTCTTAAAATTACCAAATTTTTAAGAAAAATATGATTCTTGTCATAGAAAGGAATTTGCCACTAAAATTCAAAAAATTTAAATTAAAAAGTTTCTCAAAACTAAAGTAACTGAAATCAGTTTTTGATTGAAAAGGTTGGAAGAGACTTTCAATTTTCGTCGTAAAATTTCGACGAATTTACGATTGTTTATTGTAGAGCTTTCTAAAACTCTTTTTTGAGCTTACAAATTAGCCCATTTTCAAAGAATTTCAAAGCTATTTCAGCTAATTATTTTGAAATATATTTTTCTTGTTTTTTCGATTTTTGGCTTGGACAACATTTATGTGGAATAACAATTTCAGAAATTGCTAGTTTAAAATATTTTGAAAAATAAAAGATAGGTTTTGCCAACATGGTATACGTGTTACATTCTAGTAGGTTTTTTGGTAAACAAAAGTAATCTTCGGCGTAAAGAGGGGAAATTTGATTGACTACCAACATCCAGTAAATATTTTTATTTTTCATTTTGTATATAACTTTCGTCTTCCTCTTAGTTTGGAGTCAATATGACCATCACAGCTCGTCTCTTTCAAACCTTTGTTAGATTTCCCCCTTTCCTAGACCTATTCGTTTAATGTTTTTTACTTGCTAGAGTTGCAGACTCGCTGGAAAAGGTCTGTCAAGCTTAAACCGATTTAATGCTCTAAGTTCTTTAAACGACTAAAATATATTGCACAATATGAATTAAAAAGCATATCAAAATAAAATTTCCTCTATTAGCTAAACCTTCAGATTTTGGACCATTATTGACAATTTAGTTCACTGTTTCATCACTCTATATGTCCATGATGTAAAATTGAACAATAATTAGTTCCTGTACTTTAATCTATTTGTAATACGTATTGATAATGTATTTTTGTAACGCTGGATACCAATATGAAATCGTTTTTATAAAGAAATCGTTTAGATTTAGAAACATTATCAATAATTAAGTTTATTTTTAAATTATTCTGTGCGTCAATGAAGTTTAATTCTATAGCAATTAGTTATCTATTTTTATGGGTTGCTTCCTGAGCACCCACCCCTGGAGCGTCCCGTGTCGCTGCGTCCACGACGGAGTGCCCACCGCTCGGAGCACCCACCATATTGAGTGCCCACTAGCCGGAGCGTCCACTCATCGCAGGCTGTCACGGAGCGTCCACGATTTTAGCGTCCCCTTACAGACCATCGACAGTTGGAGTTTCCACATGTTTTTTAGGAGATACTTTCAACCATAGCTAAGGGAACATAGCAAAGATTCGAAATAGGTCTCAGTGTTTCCACTTCTACTTATTTTGGTAGTAGAATACTTATTTTCGGACTATTCTACTTCCAAATCTCTTGTGGATTCCACACTTCATTGAGCATGAAGTTCTCGCGAAATCACACACAGTGAAATTCTCGCCGCATCTGCGAATTCCGCAACGCGTTGCAAATTTTCTACGCTCCGTGCTGATTCGCAGCGCAATTTCCATTGGATTGATTTTCCGCTGATTTTCCTGTGGAATTTTCCGCTTTCTCTGGGAAACATGTTTTATGTTTGTAATGTAACACATCCAGTATCTGTGAGACTCCCCTTCTCGTAAACCTAACCCTCTTTTTGAAGCTAAAGCTGGCCTAATAAATACTACCGCATGTAGTTTGCTACTTTGTGGACACTCTGTAGGGTGGACGCTCCGTTTGTGGACGCTCCGTATTGTGGACGCTCCGTGAATGGACACTCCAAGCGGTGGTTACTCTGTGCAGTGGTTGCTCCATGCGATGAACGCTCCGTGGGGTGGGCGATCCGTCGTGGACGAAGTGACAAGGGACGCAGTGGAGAGTGGGCACTCAGGAACTAAGCTATTTTTATCCATTTCAGATACGTCTTTTAATATGTTTCCTTAATGATTAATTAAAATGTATAGCTTTTTTTTAATTTTAGCTAAATATTTTGAAATATAGCACTAATCTAAATCTATGGTTTAATAATGGTAAAAAAAAAATATTTTTTTGTTGGTTTTCGATTTAAAATCTGAGCTCCTACACTTTTCTCTTGTTTTTTTTTGATTTTTTTCTCTCTCTTATAACCTACTCTATTTTGTGGTATGCTCAAAATCACACGATCTAATAATTTTTATTCTGTGTAATTTGAGTTTCAATTAATTTGGAGTTATTTTGTTTCAAGAACCGTTCATGTTCTTTTTTAAAATTCGCCAATAGTTGTAATTTTGAGCCTCTAAAATTCAACCTGGCTATAAGAACTTGGAGGGTAGACAGAAGATTTCCTTTTACATACAAATTGGTAAATAACAATCAAAATATTCGAATATATTTATTAGTTTTTTTTTGGCGCCTTTTTCCACAATCTATGATAATAACCTCTCGGATTCTAAGAAACCGCGACCGATTTTGTTTTTTTTACTTTTTAGTTCTTTGCCTTTTTGTAATTGTGTTTTTAATCCTTTATTTCCTATTTTCATCATCTTAGATTCAGAGAATGAAGTTGCATGTCTTGGTTCAGCCTACTACTGAAGAGATTATATCTACAGCTGAGGACACAATGGTAGGTTTCATTATCTTTTTTCTGTTCGTATTTAGTTTCATTTTTGTATATAATTAAAGAAAAAGTTTCTGAAAAGGAGTTTTTTCAAAGAAAAGTAAGTAGCCATATTAAACTTAAGACCAGCAGAGTTAAATTCCTATAATAAGTTAAACTCTAAATAATAGGAAACTACAATTATAGAATAAAACTCAAAACGAACTGAAATTATATAAGCGATCATAACAAACATAATGATAACAAGGAAATTAAACCTTAAAAACAAGAAAAAAATAAAGTGAATAATCAAGTCAAACATTTAAATAGCAAAAATTATTGCACACAGGAGATTGGCTACTAGTACCTTTCTCATCCCAAACTGTATAGCCTAAGGCCTATTGCTTCGTTTGTTTTTTGGAAAACATAAGGTTAATATTTTAGGTCTATCTTCGTAGGAAATATTGTAAGTCAAATATTTTGTGTGGTTTTAGAACTTAGGTTAAACGATTGGTTAGAAAACACAGAAATACTTGACTTGGTGCAAGCGGGATTTAAATCGACATTTAGCACTGTTGACTACTTATTTTACTTTAGATAGCCTTCTTAGACCTGAAAAGTGCTTTTGACTTGATAAATAAGAAGTTGTTAGTTGAAAATCTGTTAGAAATGGCCTGTCGTCTTGTTTTGTAGGGATAACAGTAGGTATGGCTCAGTGAAGTTTGTTTGAAGTTTGTTTTGATGTATCAGTGAAGTTTGTTTTATGGACAATTTTTTGTCTGGTCATTTCTCCCGTCGGAGCAAAACAAATATTATTTTATCTTCTAAGCTTTTCTATCTGTTTATTAATGATTTAGATAGTTTTATGAAAAATAAAATGACCCTTATGTACCTTTGGATTGATTTAGGCTATCCTGTATGCTATTTGTAGATGGCATAGCTCTAGTGGTGGATAGTTGAGATAAACATCAGAGGCAACTAGATGAAGAATTATTGAAGATTTATTTAGGGAAGAAACATTTAGTGTTTAATATCTAAGAAGTCTGTGGTCTTAATATATCGGTTCAAAGGAGAGGCTAACAGAGGTTAACCTTTGTTAACCTCTTAAGAGGTTAATTGAGGTTAAAGAATAATTCTTTATTTGGATGTTAAGTTCCAAGCACTAAAAGGGATGTCTAGAAATATAGAAGATTGTAAATTCATGGGCAAAACTCAACATTATGGATCACTGAGAATTGAGGTTTCGCCAAAGCAGCTAAGTTAGAAGAAGTTCAGCTAATATATTCTAAGAGATTTTTGGGCCTACGGGATTCCTTTAGCTGAGTAGTGATGAAAGGGGCAATGGGGCTTTGTCGTGAGATATGGAGAGTGCTAGATTGATTAGAATTGTGAAATTTTTGGGAAAAAATAATTAGGTTAAGAAGGACATTAAACGTGATTCGTGCTCAAATCAAGTCGAGAAAGTTTTGGACCTTTGTTTTTGACCTTTGTGGTCTGATGGACATAAAGAGAGAAGAAAAAGCCACGATGGATGAGAGCTTGTCAGTATAGAAGGAAGCATAACAAACTTTAAACGACCAATAAATCCAAAAGTGCCAATTACAAAAGGACAATCTATGTCTTTGAGACGTTACTCCCAAGCTAAAAAGAGTGTTAAGAGAAGAAGTTTGTTTCAAGTTTGGGTTGAATAAAGATAATTTGAGGACTTTTTTGGTATAGGGAAGAGTTCGGATTCAGGAGAAAGAACTACATTTTTGGGATAGTTTGGGTGGTGGTTGGCCCTTTCTTTTGCCCGATGCAAGGACGTGTGAATGAGAATCTCTTTTATTTTGCATCCAAGTGTGAAGAGGTACTTGAAGTTCAGAATGAATGTTTTTGAAGAATGTTGAGGACTGGGTTTGGATTAATTGACCTGATATATATGAGAGGAATGCGTGTGCTATTAAGCAGTTGTCCTAGTTCTTCGTATAAGGATTAAACTCAGGAATTTTCTTTGTGGGGATAGTTTGTTAAAGTCTTTCAAAGTTTAATTTTAGTATGGTTGTTGTTTGATGGTTAAAATGTTGACCCTATTGCGTTTTTAGTTTTTTTTTTTGTTTGATTTGAAGCTGGTTTTTTTTTTTCTTAGGGCTTTGTTTTGTGGCTGTATTTTGTGTGTTGCTTTGGCAAGCATGCTTATGAAGAAAATCGTTTATTTTATCTTATGTATTTTGAAGTTTGCTTTTGTTTATCAGAATTTCAAAGACGAATAAAAGG
>JAPEVW010000125.1:262886-305386 GCA_027921565.1 Artemia sinica
AATAAATAAAAAATTAATTAAATAATAAGCAAGGCTAACTTACGAAAAAAGAAAAAAATCATGCTGTTTAAAAGATTTAATCGAACTCTATAGTATTGGAAATCAATTAGATCAATTACTTGAATTATCTAATTTTCACAATTTACACAATTCACATTTTCACATTAATCCATATTTGATGCTTTTCCCACTTATTTTCTTGTTTTCTTATTTTCTTATTTTCATTCTTATTTCAAATGTCTATCACTCATATAATTCTCGTACAATTCACCTACAAGTACCAAAATTCCTTCCCCCAACGGAAATTAAAAAATAAAGCTCAAATAAAATTCTCAAATTTGGAAAGCCTTATTTTCCATGGGGGTATTTTCCTGGGGGGAGGTATTTACCAGGGAGGCTATTTCCCGCGCGGGGGGTATTATTTGGGGGGTATTTTCCATGGGGGGGGGGGGGTATTTTACGGAGGGGAGGGGGATTTTTCACGGGGGTTTCGCCGGGGGCTAAGCTGTGTTTGCTGCTTGCAGAATATTTTGATATCTCCTCCCTCCCCCTCCCACATCTTAGTTACCCACTCTTAGGGGTAGGTACTAGTGAATAAAGTAGTTGAACTTTTTTAAGTACAAAGAAATCCCAAAATCCTTAGGCCCATATACCTAGAAAGAACTGTTTTTTGACTTCTTAATGTCCAAATACTTCTCTCCCCTGGGAAATACCCCACTGGAAAAATACCCCCCCCCCCCGTGGAAAAGAAGGCTTTCCAAAATTTGAGAGTTTTATCCGATTTCGTTTTTTTTAAATTCCTGAAGGGGGAAGGAGTTTTGGTACTTGTGTATTCACTTTGGTTGCCTCTGAGAAAATTGGAGAAAAATATTTTAAAATTTTTTTTTAGAAATAATAAAAAAAAAATTTAATCACGATTTATTTTTTTTTAGATAATTCCTGAAGGGGAAAAGGTTTTGGTACTTGGTTAATGAAGCATTTTGTTTTTTGTGTCTTACCTATTGTCCAATTTATACTTACACTTTGTTGCATCTGAGAAAATCTATTTGTTAGTGTTGAAAGAATAGCCAACAAAGACAAGTGACAGAATAATTTAATTAGATGGAAAACATATAATTTAATTATAATAAGGGGGGTGTAAAGTATAGCGAGTCTGCATGCAAAACGTATTAGCTACAATTACTCTGCGCGTTATGAAGTAAGAATTGTTTTCTAGCCTCATCCTGTCTATATACTTTACCCCCCCCCCCCTAATTTGCAAGTCTATAGCAAATTATATATTTCCAATCTATTCTGTTACTTGTCACATGTCTTTGTGGCTATGAAACTGTTTTCTCAGATCTAACCTGAGCGTAATTCTCGAGTGTGTTTCATTTAATTCACAAGTACTAAATGACCTATAAAAAATCATACAGCCTCCTTTGTGTGGTTTTTAGAACAAAGCTATGTTTCCAAAAGGTGATGAATTCCGTTTTAGTCAGCAAAAACTACTAGTAGATACTTTCTATGGCAATACATCGTCTGTAAAATGTGACAAAGCTAATTTGTAGAATTTAGCACAATTTTTGATAAATTCCAAAGCATAGGTTGAAGTTAAATCAAGATAAATAACAATCTACACAAAATAGTGCAATTTTTTTTATTTTGCTGTTGAAAAATTTGGAATATATCCAATGCTTTGGAATTTGCAAGCAGTCGAAGAGATGCCAACTTGTTCTGATGATGTAACTTCAGCTTTCTTAGACTAGCTATCTTTATATCATCTTTTCAGTAAGAATGTGCAATTTCTTTGGTCAACAGATTGTGATGCAGCTTTTGAAGACCTTAAAATCACATTAGGCTTTGATGCAATAGAAATATACCTTTACTAAAACGTGTCGGTAACAGCCATTTGTGATGCTTCGCTGAGAGGTTTGGGATCATTGTCTCAAATGATCCCAATCTGCTCAGATCCTTCACTGAGCAAACATTACCCCATGTTTGCTCGAAGGGACACGAGTAACTCATTATGTGTTTTTCTTTACGTTGAATGTAATTATTTGAACTTCAGTCTGAAGAATTAAAGTTCTTAACTTCATAGCATCCTGGATCTAAAACTTAGTATAAAAACAGAATAAAAACAGCAATGCTTTTTATGTAGCAATGTTAAATGTAATTTTATTTTCAAAATCAATTTGTATAAAATGCTTTCACCTACAACTCTCATCATCAACAGCAGGAATGATAAATACTGCAACTGCTAACAACTCGCTGCAGGACAAAGCCACCAGAGGTCAATCCTTCCCTTAAAAGTTGCACTTTGTTCGTGTTCACCCTAGCTAGAAAACCTGTCTTGGCTAAATTTATATCAGACGATTTCTAGTTTTGTTAGTGATTGGTTGATGACATATTTTAATTAATAAAAATTATGCCTTTGTGTCTAGAGTTTCTAAATCTCAGGGCTAAAGTCTCCCCCGCCAAGATTCATTTTTAAAGGCTGTCAAATAAAAAGACACCGATTTCTACCAAACACAAAAATACTTTTCTTTTTTTTATGATCAAAGACCGATACTTTAATCAGTGCTTAAAACGTTAAAGTAAAATTAAAGGGAGTCCTGTTAAACAACGGTGTAGAAGAAGTCCTGTTAAGCAGGCTTAAACAGCTTAGAATGGTAGTTACTATAAATAGGGTTGTATTTTGGCTATGCTAGTTTAGTATTGCCAATATAAACTGCTAGAAGTTGTAAGATGTTCTATGTGGTTTCTTTGTTCAAACGTAATTATACATTTCTAGACTTGAAACGTTTTATCAATTGGGTTGATACAGTTTAGCTCCACTTGCCAGTGCAAGAAACCATTTCATCTTCTGGCACTCCATTTGCCAGAAGAGGTTCTGCTGAACAGAATATTTTTGTAAAAATGACAAGAATAAAACCGAAGTAAATATGTTATTATATATGTTGTGAAAAACAAAACAAAAAAGACAACGAACAACATGCTAATCTTGCAACCCTTATATCTACGAAAATTTACTTTTCTTAAACTTTGAGCCTTTGAAGTTTCCGAAGACTCGATTTAATATGGTTCAGCTTCAATACATTTGACAAATTGTTGAAAAAAAAAAAGAAAAAACATTCAAAACTTTTCCACTACGTTTGAAAATACCTCAATTTTTTTCACCTCATTAGCTCTAATGGGGATTGGGCCTTTACAGGTTACCAAAAAGGGAATTGATATAAAATTTTAATGGGAAGTAATAGATCAAGTTTTAGAAAATGAGGTAATTACCAGGACCAGCGGCAAATCATCATCTGTGATGGAGCCGTGAAGCCTGTAATAAAAAAAAATTGGAACCTAAAAAGCCAATTTCAATTCGAGTTCTATGCTTTAATCCAATATTCATTTAACCAGCAGAGCCAAACTTGCATGAAGTGATGACTCTTAAGATTTTTTTTTGTTTTGATTAATTATTCTAACTGATTTTTTTTGTTTTGTTTTATGGAATAGGCTACGGCTTAACTTTCAAATCTATCCATCCAACCATAGCTAAACATGCGCTTGACATGACCCGCAGACTCTTGTAGATGTAGGTTTTCGTAAGATGTAGAGATGTAGATTTTGCTTCAATACATATTTTAACTAAGTCTTTTCTTATGCTTTTGTAGCTTCTATTCTTGAATATATCCAGGATTTGCACAAATTCCAAAAAATTATGAACTGCCATCGACGGAACGACGGATCGATGGTTGTTCGCTAGTATCCGTCGATGGCAGTTCATAATTTTTTGGATTTTTGCAAATCGTGGATATTAGCGAAAACTCGCTTTTATGGTTGTTAGGTATTTGGTTTTAATTCTTATAATTTTTGGCTTTTATTGAATTTTATTCATCTTTTAAGTTTTTGGTTTGTTCTTTGGTTTTTGGTTCTTTTCACATTGACTTTCCGCGTTTGTTTTTGTTGTTTTTTCTTCGGCACTTTCCTTAGATACATTATTTCGTTTCGCGCTGAAGAAGGGAGGCGTTTGTCCTCTAGAAATATTCGCTTTGTTGTGTTTTTTCAGTATTTTCATTTGGCCTTTAAAAACCCCATTTTTGCTCGTTTTTCTTTCTTTATGACAGTTATTTATATAATATAATGTCTTTTGAAAGGCCCAAAAAAACGAAAATTTGCAGTTGCAGTTACTATAAATGATGATTCTTTGGAACCAACACCTATCAAAGATGTGAAATTTGACAACCTGGACCATCAATTGCGACAACGCCAATACGGACAGAAAAACCAAAGGCCATTGCTAAATTGTCTGAAGTAATCAAGATCCAAAAACGTATCAAAAATGAAAATGAAGAGAAAAGACACGGGCGGTTAGAAAAAATACGAAAACCAAACAAGTGAGGGAGTCAAACATGAAAATGAAGAGCGGCGATTCAATGAAAATCAACCTGGACAGCGAGAATCAAAATGTGTCAAAATTGAAAATGATAGCAATGATGATTGGGTCTGGGATTGTGACATCAATAAGGTCATTAATGCCTACCATACGTTTGTTAAAAAAACAAACGTTCGGCGATATGTCTTTCATAATGACGAAAGATAAGCCGAGGTGTAAAGAAGCAAACAAATTTAAAATGATAGCAATGGTGATTGAGGGTTTTGGATTTTGACATGGATAAGGTCATCAAAACCTGCCATACCTTTGAAAATCAAAAATATGGACTGGATAAATCGTTGGAAGAAGAAGAAGTTTTGTGTCCCACCACCTGAACAATCAAAAGGAACAAAAGTTCAGGGATATGTCTTTCATAATGACAAAAGACAAGATGAGGCAAAAGTTAAAGGTCCAATAAAAAAAATGTGTAGTTTTACAAGGGCACAACTTCTTATTTAAGGTTCTTTTGGACGTCATGAAATCAAGAAAAGGCTCAAATTATCTGCGTTTAGAAGACAAGCGACAGTGAGAATCTATATTAGAAATCCTACCGTGTGCCCCATACCTTTGTTAAAAAACAAAGGTTCGATGATACGTATTTCATAATGACGAAAGATAAGCCGAGGTGTAACGAACCAAAAAAACTGAACGTGATCGCGATGATGATTGGGTTTTGGATTTTGACATGGATAAGGTCATCCATTCCTACCATACTTTTGAAAATCATAAACATGGACAGGATAAATCGTTGAAGAAAAAGAAGTTTTTGTCCCACCACCTGAACAATTAGAAGAAACAAAAGGTTCGGCAATACGTCTTTCATAATGACAAAAGACAAGCCAAGGCAAAAGAAGAAGGTTTTGTCCCACCACCTGAACAATTAAAAGAAACAAAGGTTGTCGTCAATGCCTTCCATTACTTTAAAAATCAAAAAACCTGGACTAGATAAATCGTTGGAAAAAAAAGAAGTTTTGTCCCACCACTTGAACAATTGAAAGAAACAAAGGTTGGGCGATATGTCTTTCATAATGACAAAAAACAAGCTGAGGCAAGAGTTAAAGGTCCAATAAAAAAATATAATCTTACAAAGGCGCCACTTCTAATATAGAAGCCGGCCACGCTGATGTTAAGTGTTAGCTGATGTTTAATCAGCTTAAAAAGCCAATACTTTCCATGTATATGTTGTTATAAAAAAATTTTTTTAAGGGTTTCGGATACTATTGAGCTGAGTCATTCTTTATTTTATAATTGCTACCACGGACTATTTGAAACACAAATGCTTGGAATTTGTTTTGCTACCTTACATAGATCTGTTCAAAGAGCGATTGTTTATCATAAATGTAAAGATCCTCAAAATGCAATGAGAAAGCCACACCAAAAAGAAAGTGGCTCTTCATAGACAAAACGGCACTAGAGGGCCTTGAACACATTTTGCTAAATTTTAATAAACTCGACACAGAATATTGAATATTGATTTAATTTAAAATATTATTTGAACCCGTAGTTAATAGTCATAATCAGTTCTGACAAAACCACCAGAGAGAACTAAAGTAAATACAAGACCAAAAAGAATAGCAGCATTGGATGCAAATAGCAAAACTTTTTCGCAATAAAATGAATAATTTAACGTCAAATTTAATATCTTATTTTATTTCCAGATTCTATTGTTTTTTGTTGTAAATGTATTGTTTTTAGTTTTAGATTATTTTAGGTTTTGTCTTTGCTCTTTTAATTAGTTCATTCTACGTTGTACCGAAGACGCTTAATTTCACACAGGCAGAATACGTGTTGCTTGGTCTGTCTTTACCTTTCTTTCTACTGGTTGTAGACCTGTGATCTTGTTATTAAGATTGAATTTTTTTATTTTTATTTTAACTTCTTAAATTGTGTTTGTTTTTTTGTTTTTTTTTTTCAGAAATTGAGATAGCGTCATGACTTGCCAGATTGGCTTTAAATCTTTTATTTTTGCTGTAACAAGTAATTATCTACAATTTTTCAACTAAATTACCTAGGTACTCCAGAGCCTAGACCTAAGGCTCCTAACATGAGATGTAGGCCCAATTGGTGGTACTTATCAACTATTGGCCGGTCGTGGGTAGGACATGCACCCTTCAGTGGGCTATTTAGAGCTTTAATTAAAAAAAAAAATTCCATGTGAATGACGTCACATTCATATGCATTTGAAGACGTAAAAAGATGCATGATAGTATTGCAATAACGTGGTAAATTTAGAGTATATTTGCCAAACAATACTTTTATTCTATCTAAAATCAAGGTACAAATTAAAATTTTCAGACAGGAAGAAAAAAAAATATGTATGTTTAGTTAATCTAAAAACTTAGAATTCCATCGGAATAATATTGTGAATTTTAGAGTCAATATTTAGTTTGTGTAAATGCTGTTTCCGTTGTTCTTGTTTAAGAATTATTATACAAGGACAAATTTTTCGCAAAAGTAACTGAAGACCCCGCTCACCACTTTGATTTAAGTGTAAACTAAATAAAACAACAAGTTTTTTTTTTTTCAACTGAAAGTAAGGAACAACATTAAAACTTAAAAAGAAAATAAATTAATGCGTATATGAGGGGGTGTATCTCCTCATTGACATCTCAGTCTTCAAGCTAAATTTTTTGGCACTTTTAGAAAATGTTACTTATTGTTCTAATTAAACAACCCTTGTATTTCAGGATGCGTTTTAAAAGAATTGGGAGAAAATTCCAAGGAAAAATACCCCTGCCCAAGGATATAGCCTCTGGTCATTTCAATCCTGGTGAAAATTTACCCCTTTAACACCTCTAATTACCTTTAACACCTCTACGCGTAAAATTGAGTCGGTAAAGAGAAAGCAAGACATATATAGAAATTTCATATGGGAATTCTGGCAAATTCCCCCAATATAAAGTTTTCCCTGAAAAGTTCAACCCCTGGAAACTTCCCTCTGCATGGAAAATTTTCCTCATGCAAAATCTCCCCCTGCAGAATATTTGTCCTCCCCTCCTCCCCCGAAAAATGTATGCATACCTCCCAATAACAAATTCTATATATAAACAATAGGCAAATTTTAAACCTTCAAGACCATTCCCCCAGGGGATGTGGGGGTCATTTTATATCCCTTTCAACTATGCTTAACAAAGAAACTATCTCCGAATTTTGATAGGAGGATTTTGAAAAAAAAATTGGCGTGGGAGGGAGTCTAGTTGTCCACTTATTTCTTTGGACACTTAAAAAGGGCACTATAGCTTGTAATTTCCATTAAAATGAGCCTCTTCTGATGTTTCTAGCCTTCTGGGTCAATACAATCACCCTGGGGAAAAAAAAAAAAAACAATTAAACACGCATCCGTGATCTTTTTTTCTGGCAAAAAAATACAAAACTCCACATTTTTCAGATAGGAGCTTGAAACCTCCACTGTAGAGTTTTCTGATACGCTGAATCTGATGGTTTGATTTTCATTAAGGTTCTATGACTTTTAAGGGATACATCCTCCTTTTTTCAAAAATAAGACAAATTTTCTCAGGCTCGTAACCTTTGATGGGTAAGATCAGACT
Source organism: Artemia sinica (assembly GCA_027921565.1). Taxonomy (NCBI): domain Eukaryota; kingdom Metazoa; phylum Arthropoda; class Branchiopoda; order Anostraca; family Artemiidae; genus Artemia; species Artemia sinica. Next base: position 270,840 of record JAPEVW010000125.1, read on the forward strand.
TAATGAAACCTATGCATTTAAAATCAGCATAAAAATCCAATTCTTTTTTATATATCTATGGGTAATCAAAATTTTGTGTTTTTGAGTTTCGGTTACTATTGAGCCAGGTCGCTCCTTACTTACAGTTTGTTACCATGAACTATCTGATCAAACCATTGTAGCATGATAAACTTATTTACATGGTGGTAGTTACAGCTTATTAATGAATATTTTGTTCTTTCAAATACATTTGCTCCAATACTTGAACTCTTTATTTTGTTTACTTAAGTAAAAAAAAACAAAGAAAAAAAAAATCATATTGTGATTATCTTCTTAGGACATACAACCAGGATTGTCAACTAGTAATTGTGAAGAAATCACATGGTATGTCATAGCCTGTATATCTGGAGTTGCCAATGTTGCTTCTGCTCTCGCATGGATCTACTTATTCAAAAAGATGAACAAACAAAGAAAGGAACATCGGGAATTGAGAAGGATCCTATATGACAGTATGTATATATTCTTTCTGTTTTGTTACTATTTTTGGCGACTTTTTTTTTGCTTTTTTGCTTGTTTTGGCCTTTTTTTTACTGATCAAACACTATTGTAAAACTTATTAAGAAGTGGCTGTTCTCAGATGCATTGACTTCAATACTTGTTTTATTTTGTTTATTTAAGAAAAAAAAAACTAGATTATGAGTTAAAAAATGTTCCTAGGATATAATATCGACAACACAACACTAGAAACAGAACTGCATACTGTAACAGATCGAAGAAAAACATGGTTTTCACTGGCTGTTATTAGTTTAAGTCATCTTAAAAGACAAATTTATTAGATTTTCGACTGTGCTGAACAAAATGGCTATCTCAAAATTTTAATTGGGTGATTTTGAGAAAACAATGAGCGTGGGAGGGGCCTAATTGCCCTCCAATTTTTTGGTCACTTAAAAAGGGTACTAGAACTTTTAATTTCCGTTCCAATGAGCCCTCCTACGACCATACTTTACTAATAGGATCAAAGGGACACTGGGTCGATACGATCACCCCTGGGAAAAAAAAACAAAAAAAAAAAACAAATAAAACACGCATCCGTGATATTTCTTCTGGCAAAAAATGCAAATTCCACATGTTTGTAGATAGGAGCTTGAAACCTCTACAGTAGGGTTCTCTGATACGCTGAATATGATGGTGTGATTTTCATTAAGGTTCTATAACTTTTAGGGGGTCTTTCCCCCTTTTTTCGAAAATCAGCTAAATTTTCTCAGGCGCGTAACTTTTGATGGGTAAGATTAAACTTGATGAAACTTATATATTTGAAATCAAAATTAAAATCTAATTCTTTTGATATATCTATTGGTATCAAAGTTCCGTTTTTTAGAGTTTAGTTAACAATTGAGCCAGAACGCTCCTTACTTACAGTTCATTACTACGAACTGTTTGAAAAGTCTAATACCTACTGTGTCATTGGCGCTTTACTGAAAACGAATTATATTACAAATATTTTCATTTCCAGTTACTGCAGCATTGAACATGAATATACAATTACAGGGAAATAAAATATTGAACTAATGATCTTTCAATAATTAATAGCATTATACATCAAACATTCAGTTCAATTTTTTATTTGTACTTTTCAAGACTGTTCAAGACACGTAGGCCTATAGTTTTCAGTAAAACTCCAATCACAGAGTAGGTTTTTTAGACGTTTACAGTGAAAGAAGGAGACAATACCCAAACTCTTCTTTCAAGAGATTTTTGTTCGGTTCAAGCTGGATTTGTATATTCAATTTAAATTCCACTCGTTTTAAGATTTATATATTCATTTATATTAGTAACTATTGTTTGTTTGTTTGCTATGATTGTTTATTTGATTTTTGTTCGTTTTGGGTTTCCTTTATGCCTCAATAGCAAAATATTTTTGTTCGTTTTAAGCTTGGTTCGCATATTCAGCTAAAGCTTTACTCTTTTTGAGTTTTACTTATTCATTTATTTAGTACCTGTTGTATGTTTTTTTTGCTATCATTGTTTGTTTAATTTCTGTTCGTTTCGGGTTTCATTTATTCTTTAATAGCAATATCTGGTTGTTTTTAGCTTTTGTTGTTGTAGGTCTCTATTTCCTCTGCTCTTAAATTTAATATGTGTCCTTTACTTTTCTTTTAAAAAACTTCTTTTTCCGAAAGTGTTTTAATTATTTCTAATTAAAAGAGGATAGAGTTTCAGGAGTTATTCTTAAAGAATTGGGACAGAATACAAACTTTAGCGTAAAGAGCGAGGTGTTGAGGAGGAGCAGCCCCCCTCATATACGTAATAATTTCTGTTCTTTTTATGTTTTCATGTTGCTCCTTACTTTCAGTTTAAAAAACTTGTTTTTTTATTTAATTTCTGATCGTTTTTTTTTAATAACGCTAGGAAATTTGGTTAGATCTCTCCACGGAAAAATCCCTCCTCCTGACCATTCTCTTTATTCTCTAGACCAGTGGTTCTCAAATTGTGGTACACGTACTCCTTGGGAATATGCAAAAAATTTTAGGGGATAAACGGCCAACCAGCAAAAAAAATAAAACAACCCTCTAACTCTAGGATTGGTAATTTTATTTATATTTTAGCTATAGTTTACTTGGTAGTCTATCGGTAACTGAGAAGGGGTACCAAAATATTTTGTGGGTAAAAAGGGGTACAGTGTCAAAATAAGTTTGCGAACCACTGCTCTAGACAATTCAATCCTGGTGAAAATTTACCCCGGGCACATACCCTTAACAACTCCACGCGTAAATTGAATCGACAAAGAGAAAGCAAGACCTGAGAAGAATCTCGTATAGTAATTCTTTCAAGTTTCACTGGTGTAAAATTTCTCCTGCAAAGTTCACACCCCTGAAAACTTCCCTCCTCACGACAAGTTGTCCCCGTTGAAAATCCCACCTGTAGAGAATTCGCCCCCTTCACCCGAAGAATGTATGCGTGCTTCCCAATAACAAATATTGCACGTGAACAATGGGCAAATTTTGTAACTTAAAGACCATTCCCCAGGCATGAAAACCCCAGAGATATATTTATTCGGCCTTTCAACTATGTTGAACAAAATGGCTATCTCGAAATTCTGATCAGACTTATTTGAGATAAAAAAGGCGTGGGAGGGGCCCTAGTTGTCCTCCAATTTTTTTGGCCGCTCAATGAGGCCACTATAAGTTTTAATTTCCTTTAGAATGAGCCCTCTCTCGGTATTCTAGGACCACTGGGTCGATGTGATCACCCCTGGGGAAAAAAACAAAAACAAACAAACAAATAAACACGCATCTGTGATCTTTTTTTATGGCAAACAAAAAAAATTCTACATTTTTGCAGATAGGAGCTTGAAACCTCTACAGTAGGGTTCTCCAAAATGCTGATTTCATGGCGTGATTTTCATTAAGATTCTATAACTTTTAGTGACTGTTTTCCCTTTTTTCAAAAATCAGGTAAATTTTCTCAGACCTTTAACCTTTGATGGGTAATACTAAACTTAATGAAAACATATATATATGAAATCAGAATAAAAATCTGATGCTTTTAATAAATCTATTGGTATAAAAAATTCCGTTTTTTAGAGTTTCGGCTACTATTGAGCCGGGTCACTCCTTACTTACAGTTCGTTACCTCGAACTGTTTGATATAATGTCAGTACTTAAAAATGATTTTTATAAGCAGTCAAGTAACTGCTGCTACCTGTTATAGGTATATTTGCTCAATTTTGTCATCTTTTATCTTCATTAAAAGAAATGAAAAAGAGTCCTTACCCCCTCCGTAAATTTTCATGAATCAAGGCAACTGGCCCTAAATCTAATTTCTGCAGCATAATGGACCTATTTGTGGAGAAAAAATCTATATCTTCCATATATGGATCCATAAGGCTGTGGAAATTTTAAAGGAAAGAGCAGAACAGCCGTGAACGAAACAACCGAACAACCGGGATCCTGTAAGACAGTTATGTATGTTTTTTTTCTACATTTTTTGCTTTTCGGCTGAATGACCAAGCGCTACTGTAATGTCTGACAACGATTGTGTGTTAATTGATTCAGTTCTCTCTTTAACTTCATTTCTAGTCTATTCAAAATTTAATTCAGGTTTACCAAACAAGGTAGTAATTTTACATTTGCCAAGTACCAAAGGCTTCGGAGATCGAACGGCATAAAATAAAAATTGAAGATTTTTTGTTTGGTTTCTATTTTCTCCCTTCATCCTGTGAAATGAATAAAGAAAATAAACAAACCATTCTCATATCTAAATTCTGTTCGTTTTAAAATAATTCTGGAAGATCTCTGGCACCCCCTTCATAGGAAATTCTCTTCCCCATGAAAAAATCCTCCATGGAAAGAGCATCCCACGTAACAGATAGGAGCTTGGAACCTCTACCGTAGGGTTCTCTGAAATACTAAATGTGATGGTTTGATTTTCGTTAAGATTCTTTAACTTTTAGAGGGTGTTTCCCCCTTTTTTTGAAAATAAGGCAAATTTTCTCAGGCTCCTAACTTTTGATGGGTAAGACGATGAAACTTATATATTTGAAATCAGCACAAAAATTAAAATTCTTTTAATGTATCTATTGGTATCAACATTCTGTTTTGTAGAATTTTGCTTACTATTGAGCCGGGTCGCTCCTGACTTACAGTTCGTTACCACAAACTGTTTGATGTCAATATACCAGTTTTAAGAAGAAGAAAAAAGAACTATGTAGCTGATTACAAGGCGAGACTCTGGCACTCGGTAGGGTTGTATATATTGACTGTTGGTGTACGTTTGTACTCTGGTAATTGTATATAATATGAACTTCAATGCTTTCTTGTAACAAAAATATGTTTTTCGCTTCAGTTTAGGTTTGATACAGCTGCCCTATGAAAAATAATTACAATGCTTATAATTGTAACAAATATATATATATATATATTTATATAATATATATATATATATATATATATATATATAAATCAGTTAAGCATGGTTGTTCGTGAATTCAATCTACCCATCCAACTTTAAAAAAGGATGTTTTTTTTATTTTGGAACTCAAAAAACATCACACAAATGAATCTTTGAGGCTATAAACTGGTGTATTTATAAGTAAGTTTCACTGTGGTATGTCGTTTTTGTCGTTCTGTTCTGAGTCATTGATTAAGCGGTAATCTTGCTACGTAGCAACTTCACAGTGTTCACTGTGGTATCACCATTCTAATCTTACGTAGCAACTTAGCATTTTAAAAATTGCACGTGGAGTAGGAGAGGAGTGAAGCATGTTCTGCCACAGAGTACTCTTCGCACGATATATTATGCAATCATTTACCCGTATATACCAAATGGATTTATGGAGCAGCAACTTCTAGGTGAACTACAAGCGAGTGCAAGTGCTACAGAATAAAGCAGCAAAACAAATTGGGAAGAATATACAAAATGTGAAAGGCATCAGTGTATGTTTTAAATCTCTAATGCTGCTTAAGGTTGGGCAGATAAGGAATTATCAAGCCGCGATATATGTTCATAGTTGCGTGAATAATCTAGTCCCGCAAATTTATAAGGTTTCCTAGCGTTTCAATAGTGATCAAATGAGTATTTTGTGGGGGAATTAGTTGTTTATTGTTTTTATTAATTGTTTGAGGTTTTTGGAGGGGGGGGGGGTGAGTGGAAGGAGGAGGATGCTGGGGGAGGATTGGACTGGGGAGGAGTGGGTGGATGGACTGGGGGAGGAGTGGGTTGAGGGGATGGGGGAGGAGTGGGTGGATGGGCTGGGGGAGGTTGGGAGTTGTATTTGATGATGGTTATTGCTCTGGATGTGTGTGCGAGTGAAGGGGATTGGCTTATTTTTTTCCTTATTAATTGTTTGTGGAATTGATTTATTAATTTAGGTTGAGTTAGGAAGAGTTATGCAAGTAATCGCTACGCGTTAGCAGAAATTTTTTCCCCTAGCTTAGTGTTTTCTAATTATATTGGCTTGATTTTTTGTTTATTTGATAAAGAAAAGTAAAATCTAAACCTATAACCATCGCTTGTTTCTTTAGTTTTAAGTCATGAGGTGGCAAATCAGCAAATTCAATTAAGCGAAGAAATTCTGGCCTAAATTCAATTCCTTTTCCCGCTTAATCCTTCAGAGAGTCATACATTTATGTTATTTGTGCTCTTGTGGGATTCGTTGTGATTTTCACTGTTGCTTCTTTTCTAAGCAGAAACTGTGTTTACGATTCGATATGATCATCGCTGTCACTTGTCTCCCAAATGTAGATTTTATTATCATTTTCATTCATCGTTACCTCAGTTTTCTTTCATGCCATTTGTTTTGGCCGTTTAGATTCATACATAATCTTATAAAATTTCTTAATATGTCACGCATACCAAAAAACATCTTTTCCAGTTTCTAACCACAGATCGCTGTCCAATATTTTCATTTGCAATTCAATGTGATTCTTGCTGTCGTTTGCTCCGGGTTTTTTTGCTTTAGCTGCTGCGATTCTCACTTTCGCTTGAAAGTGATTTATTTGTGCTTCATTTTCGTTAAGTAACACCTGAAACATTTTTTCCATGCCCTTTACTTCAGTTTTTTGGATATGTCTTTTCACATTTGATGGTCCGAGTTTTTTTCTTTTTTTGGTTCAAATTATGTATCTTTTCAACCGTTGAAAGTTAAAAAGTCATGTTGTTTGTACTCGGTTTATGCAAATGGACATTAAATTAAAAATTGTGCCTTTGAAAGAATACAATTATGTATTTCGGTTACTTGGTGTTTCAGCTACTGCTGGCCGGTTCTCTACGTATTTTGTGACTGGATGTCATTTTACCACCTTCTGCTTCAGACTTCTTCTAACAAAAGTGTCACGCGGCTCCCCGCACGGCTACGTGGCAAGGTTGCAAATATTGATTCTTGTCGCTTGTCTTTTAACCACAGCCTCTTCTTGAATATCTCGTCGTTAAGGTTCGATACAACCCCACCCAGGGAACAACTTTAAATTCTCCCTTAAAGTTGTGACCTATTTGAATCCGTTGATTTTGAATTGAAGTTATCAAGTATTTTACAATAGGTTGTATAGGTTGCATCAAGACTGGGGATAACTTGTAGGACAGAGAAAAGTCCAGACAGATAGTCCAAGTAATTGAGAGGCAAATGCTTAAATGGCTGGGGCACGGGTAAATGGCAGGAGTATGCATGACTCTCTTATTGGACACATACTTGTCAGGTTAGTTTTTGGAAAGGCATGCCTGCCTAGAGTCTTAGGCACGCTGATCAAGAATGTTCACCCAATTTCAAGGCCTGGTCCCAGCTCAGCTACGTGGCAGGCTTGTATATATTGTATGGTCGTTGTCGCTTGTCTTCAACCGCAGACAAAGTGTGCCTCTTCTTGATGTCATGGCGTCACCATATTTTCGATACAACCACCCTGGCAAAACCCAAATTCTTTCTTAAAAGTTAGAACCTTTTTAGATCGTTTGTATGGCCAGAAGTTTCAATATGCCCGCTTAAGAAAAAATGACTATGTAGCCGAATTTGAGGCTGTGTCCTGACACTTGGCATGGGACAGGCTTGTATATATCGAATCTCGTTGTAAGCAGCAACATCCAAGCGCGTCACCTTTGTTTTTTGCTTTTTCCTCGGGAAAACTGAGGGCTCCACAGAGAATTCGTATAACGTTGAAGGGTCCCAATGATTGTTATTAATAGTTATGTAGTTCTTGGCATCTTTGGCAGGTTTGTTCTGGGCTATGTGCCACATTTTGTTGGTGTCGAAGATTTTGATGGCGTTGTTCTCCTAGCATAATATTTTTTTCTTCTTCTTCGCTATCATTTTTGAATTGTTCTTATTTTTTGTGTCGCTAGTCTTCTAGCAGCACAATTCTTTGCTCTTCACTTCGTTTTGACACGTTCTGATACTTGCTTTCTCGCTATCGCTTGTAATTCTTGCTTCCACTTATTTTCTAACCACATGTTTCTTTTTTGTCACTATGGCACATCTTTTAACTGCATATATTTTTGTTCTTCATTTTCATTGTTAATTCGTTCCACTCCTCGTTGTTGCATGTCTTCTAGTCGCATATTTCTTTGTTAATTCACTTTTGTTTTTGACTTGTTTTATTTCTTACTGCCGCTTATCTTTGAACCTGATATATCTTTGTCCTTCACTTTTGTTTTTTGACTCGTTTTAATCGTCACTGATGCAAGCATTCTAACTGTATCTCGCTGTCGCTTGTCTTCTAAAGGCATATTTCTTCTAACCGGGAATTCTTTTGTCTTCGTTTTTAATTTTGACTCGGTGTAGTTGTCATTTTCGCAAGTAATCTAACCATATATTTCTTCGTTCTTCATGATTATTCATTTGCCCTATTATGAAAACTGCTGAAAACGCCTTATGCAAAAAGACTCATTACCTTTGGTATTTTATGCTTATTATGTTTAATGTATAATTTTGCCTGTATCATAGACACAAAAACCATACAACCCACTACTAAGGTAAATATACGTATGTAAGCTCTTGAAATATATCCGTGAATATGACGTCACTCACGGTGTTATTTTCTTTAAGGAATAAGGCTCTTAACGAATTATCTCAAACTTGTGATCTATATAAATCAATCTTTTTACGCCAGAAAATACTAGGATGCCAACTTTTCCCTAAAAAATTTGAAGCTTTTATCGATAAATAATTTTTTTTTATTTTAGGGCAGAAAATCCCAGGAGTTTTACCCAAAAAATAATATGAAACTATTTTCGAGAAATATCACATACATAAACAAATACATACACAATTACTGCGCGTTTAAAGATATAAAAAGTACCGAATGCCACGGCTAGTCATGCCGCGGCGCGGCTACGCGGCAGGCTTCTGTATATGGATTCTCATTATCAATCATCATCTAAGTGCAGACAATGTGAGACTCTTCTTGATATCATGGCGTCACTATAGGTTAAATACAACCACTCTGGAAAAATTTGAATATTTCTTGAGGTTGTTAACTATTTAGATCAATTTTTGTGGCCAGAAATGTTCATATGCCAGTTTTAGGGGAAAAAGAGCTATTTAGCCAATTTCGAGGCCCAGACCCCGGCATTGCTAGCTTGCAGTATTGTATATATTACTTTTTATTTGTGCTTATCTTCTAACCGCAGACAATTTAAGCCTCTTCTTTATGTCTTGGAGTCACAATAGGCCTGATAAAACCACCCTTGGAAAATACCAATTTTTCCTTAAAGTTGTGAAATTTTTTGATTGTTTTAATGGCTAGAAATGTCAATATGCCCGTGAAGAAAATAACAAATATGTAGCCGATTTCGACGGTAGGCCCCAGCACTTGGCATGTGGCAAGCACGTATATATTAATACTCGCTGTAAGTAACAATCTCCAAATGAATCACTTTTGTTTGCTACTCTTTGCTCGGGAAAATGGAGGGCTCCCCAGGGAATACATGTAACGGCAGAGGTCCCAATGAGGTGTAATCTTCCTTAAACTTGTAACCTTTTTAGACCGTTTTAGTAGGTAGAATTGTCAATATACCAGTTAAGAAAAAAACCATATAGCCGATTTCAAGGTCAGGCCCCAGCGCATGGCATGTGGCAGGGACGTATATATTGATCCTTGCTTTGAGCATGAATCTCCAAATGAGTCACCTTTTTCGGCCACTCTTTCATCGGGGAAATGGTGAGTTCCTCAGAAACATTTTTTTCTAGACATTTTCAACACTAAATTGTCTCAAAGAGAAATTGAGTCAGAAAAGAGACAGTAAGACGAATAAAAATAATTTCCTATTGAAATTCAGGCAATTCCCCCCAGAATAAAATTTTCCCTGGAAAGTCCAACCTCTGGAAACTTCCCTCCCCACAGATAATTCTCCCTACAAAAAATTCCTTCTGCAAAAAAACTCACCCCCTCCCTCTCTTCCGAAAAACGTCTGTCTACTTCCCAATAACAAATACTACGTGTAAAAAATGAGTAAATTTCATGACTTTCAATCTCTTTGGTTACTTAAAAAGGGCACTAAATCTTTTAATTTTTGTTTGGCTGAGGCCTCACCCAATATTCTGGAACTATTAGCTGTAAACAATCACCCTTGCAAAAACAGCAACAAATAAACATGCATTCACGATCTTTCTTCTGGCAAAAATACAAATTCCTCGTTTTTGCAGATTGGAGGTTGAAGCCTCAGTGGAGTTCTCTGATATACTAATTCTGATGGTGCGATTTTTATTTTGATATTTTTACCTATAGGGGGTGTCCCTCCCATTTCAACAATCAGGCAAATTTTTTTAGACTCATAAATTTAGACAGGTGACACTAAGCTTAATGGATATTATATATTTGGAATCAACATAATAAGCCAGTTTTTTTTTTAAATATTTATTGATATTGAATGCTTTTCTTAGAGTTTTTGTTACTAATGAGCCACATCAGTCCTTATTTACAGTTAATTATCACGACCTGTTTTAATATGCACTTAAATACGTGCATTAAACGTTTTTAAAGCAGCGCGTCTGTGATGTCTCACCAGAGTTTTGGGGAATCAAGTAAGGAGTTTCGGGCATGTTGGGGATAGTTGATTAATATTTGTCTATATTCAAGATTGTAAACAAATCAGAGTTAGAATACTGCCAGCCCTAAAGAAATACAAAGATTATGCAGATTTTTTTCCTCATGAAAGAATCCAATGTATAATCATTTTTTTTATCATTAAAAATGCTGCAAAATTTTGTCAAAAACACAAAAATAGTTAGCTAAAACTGGATGAAAGACTTAATATGTTCTTTGTTGATCAATAACAAAAAAGAGTGTGAATTAAAAGTAAGGAAATATCTCCTTTTCCGATAAAACAAGTTTTGAAATATAAGTCAACAGCTTACAGTAAACAAAAAAAAGGGCAGTAATAAAGTCAAACCAAATTTTAAGCGTACATATATCAATAAAAAAAAAACTGTAGTTACGGTAAATGACCATGTAAAACACAAAACAAGCAAAATCTTCGTTGAGGAGGAGTAGGACAACCCCCCCCCCCCCCCTGCGCCTTTAAAAGACACGAAAATAACTTGCGCTTTACAGAAAACAAAGGGGCTTCAAACCATTATCTTTTTTATAATTTTAATAAATCTGAAATTTTCAAGACTTTAAGAAATTAATATTTTATGTTATTATTATTATTAATATTTAATTAGTAATTAATATTTTATGCAATTAGTATGTTATCTACGTTTCTTTGTTCTTTTCTGTAATCTTGGTTGTGACGGAGATTTTTCTTTTTTGATATTATAAGAAAAGATACACATAGGCCTATCTCAAAACAAAGATTGTTTTAAGTGAAGTTCAAATTATTTTCTTGCCTTTAGAAGTACAATGGGTGTTAACTCTATTCCTATGTGTTGTAATTATGTTTGTTTTGAGTTTGAGTTGGTTATTCTTTGTAATTTCTCTTCATTATTTTGTTTCATTATATATTGATAGCAATTTTTTGGTAGTTTTATGCTGAAACAATTGTTTGATTTTATCTTTACTTGTCTTTGGTTTAACTTTGGTGATCCCATTAGGCCTAATTGGGGTCTTAGACAACGGTCTATCCGGATTCCTATACTGTTCAATACATTGGCATCAGCTGTAACTATGAACGTTACAGGAACGTTACAGGAGCATTAATGTTTGCCACCTCAGTCTTCTGTTTTTTTTGCCAATGATATGTTGATGTTTTTTAGTTGCAACCTTTTATTGCTACAAGATAATATTGAATATCTGTTAGAAGGATATAAAAAATCTTGGTCTTAGTGTTAAGTTTTAGAAAATTGACTTCCTAGAGGTTTGTACCCTGGCATCTAAGGATATACGTAAATCATCAAAGTATTTGATGATTCCCGAAGTAATTCAATGAAGTACTTAGCTGTAGCCTATGGTGAAAATATTGAAAGCACCCATCAGCTTATAATTGAAAATATTACAATGAGTATGCATGTGAGCTACGGTAAACCTACTTTTTCGAAACATATTTCAATAGAAAGCTTTTGGTAAAATTATATTCAGCTGTAGCCCTTCCCAGCCTCGCGTTTGCATTGCCCAAGTGGGGTTAGTTAACTCAAACCAGCAGATCTAAATTTTGGTCGGTTTGTTGCAAAAATTTTCAGTTATTGCTAAGGTACCTTCTTCAAAAGAGGAACACTTGCATTCTGAGTTTGCACAACATTGTAGAACTAATTGAAGTGTCACTACTACTACTACTACCACTAATACTTCTACTACTACTATTACTACGGTAGAAAAGGCCCCTATTGATACAAACGGGGCACCATATATGGGCATAGAATACGAACGGGGCACCAAATATGGCATAGAGTCCCTAGGGGAAATGGATTTCTGAGAAATTGATTGCGTAATCAAAGTGTGTCAATGACCTCTTTTTCCAAGGTCGATTTATTTGTTATTGTTGATGGATGTCAACATCAATTTATGTCTGTTTTATGGTTTTTGTCAGTGAGAATGAAAAAACAGGATTTTTCTCACTTTGATGGATGTTTTCTGGATTATTGAGTCTAATGGGGTCAATGACACTTCGTTCAAGATCAATTGATTTGTTGTTGTTGTTTTGGCCAAGTGCATGCTAGGGGGAATGTCAAGAGTTTCCAGGAATAGGAAACAGTTAGATCACGTGTTTCCTTCTCAGCCAATCAGAGGGCTGGTTACATCTCCTTTCTCAGCCAATCAGAGAGCTGGTTACATATGGTTTTCCCCATTACATAACAATTCGCCCTTGAGATTTCGTATATAACGGACATGCATTGTGATTAAATTATCAGAAACTATTGTGACACAATGGATAGAACAATTGACATAATTGATGAGCTTGAAGCATTGGCAACCTCAATTTACCATGTAAGTTCCGTTTTAGTACATTTTCATTTTTTATTTTCAAAATAAAATTATTTTCATTGATAACCCTCCAGTATATTCAGGTAAGTATCCCCTCCTCCACCATGCTATCTTTATACTCGATAGAAAACATAAAAGGTGTTCTTTTTATTACCTAAACCATCCTCAAACCCCCCCCCCCCCACTGTTTTTACAACGATAATTCTCGCAATAGAAATAATTCTCTTTTCGTTAAATTTGGCTTTTCTGTATTGTAATCTTTTCTCTGACTGACATCCGTCGCTCTGTTGTTATTAAGCCGCTCAGTTTGACATATGGCTCTGTGCAACTTATAAATAGTTTTGACACCCCTTTTCCTGTTTGTTTACATTAGCGGTTAGTGGTTAGTCCAAGTCTAGGATTTCAATGCTTTTACGTAATTCTGTGTTGATTTTTGAAAATAGCGGATTTGTCTGCAAAATTAGCGATAGATATTTAGGACATTGGAATTCTATGTAAGAGCGAAACAAGTTATATCCCCAAAAATAATAATTACTATTTATGGAATTGCTGAAAAGAGGGGGGGATTGTTTTTCTCCATTAAATTAAAACGGTTTCATGCAGACAATTACAATTTATTAAGCGCATGCCTATGCAATCTCTATTTGAAGAAGTGAAACGAGTTATTTTCAAATTAAGGTCTAACAATACATTTAGGACATCGGCAAAAGGGGGGAGGGGGGAGGGGGCCATGCCTCAATTCTATCGCCATCATTTTAAAATGAAAAACAAAAACTGTTTCTTCGCGTTAGGGCTTTAAGAGGACCGAGGGTTTCTAAGAAAAAAAAAAGAAAAAAAGATAGCTTTATCATGTGTACATTTACATCCAAGATTGTAATTTAGGCCTATAAGCTGCTAGGCTAACAATCTTTTTTCTATTTTAAAGACCTATAGACGGGAAACATTTAAAAAATTTTCTCAGCAAGGTAAAAATAGGGGCATTTCTTGCAAATTTTACCTTTTTGCTTTGCTTTTGGCGTAATGGGGCTTTCTTAGTGATAAATGCTTTTCTAGACAAAATTCTGGTTAGGAGCTGGGAGCACTAATTTTCCTTCTTTAAAAAAGAGGAAATTATTTTCCATACTAACTTTTTTCTCTTCTTTTTTAAGGCCAATTATGAAGAATGTATGCCCCTCCATCTAAGAGAGCAAGAGAGGGTGAGGCAGCCCCAGCAGTGCCAGCCCCTATGCAGTCTGGGCACAAACCAAAAAGAGAATGGGTCATAAGGAAGGTGAACACTGCTGTCTCATCTGTGCAAGCCCATGACATCGCTGGCTTGTCTGCACAAGTCCGTACCGTCACTAACCCTACTGCACAAGCCGCAGCCCCACCAACACAAGGTCCACCGATGGTACAGCATGCTTCGCCTGGGCCTTCGGGCATTCAAATACACCCGGAATTTGCGAATGTGAGCATTTTTTTTTCCTACCTATATTATAGAAATATCTAAAAACAAAACTATTTTTCAACCTAATATAAACTTGTCTCAGAGATATTAAAATATTAACCCATCGCCCCCCCCCAACCATTGTTTTAAATTTCTCTGCTCCTCTCCCCCCCCTCAGAGATATCTAAATATAATGTAATTTTTTGCAAAGAAACCGCTCTTTTTCTAATCTTTGCTATTTTCTTTGTTGCTATCTCTTCGATATCTTATAATAATTTTTTTTATTTATTTTTATTATACCTAAAAATATTAATTTTTAGGTAATTTCTAGTTTACTGCTATCTCTCTCCACTATGAAACTCAAAATGCTATTTTTTCACAATTGAATATTATATTTTAGGGGAAGGACAGAGATTATCCCATTTATATCTTTGCACATATGGATTCTAATTTGCGTAATATTTTTGACAGCTTTCAATCTTACAACTTGCCATGATTTTAGGGGAAACATTGACAATATGAGTTAACGGTTTCCCATTTAATTGCATTTTCCTGCTGAACATTCTTGGAACAGAACATACGCAGCTTACAATAATTAAGCTAATGAGTCATAGTTCACAACCTGTAAGGAATTACAGAAACGACGTATGGTCTAAGAATATTTTTTTTTTTTGGACATTATGTAAACGGCTGGGAGCCGCGGTGGCGGTCGGGAAGCGCCGGTGGGCCCGAGAAGCGCTGTGGATTGCGCCGCGGGCCGGGGAAGCGCCGGGGAAGCACCCGGGGAAGCGTTGCGATGACCGGCTCGGAGGGGGGAGCATTAAATAGTAGAAATTGGGAAAGGGGATGGAGTTGTTTCAACAAAATCAAATTGTCAATTCTATGTAATGTGTTTTAGATTGTAAATATCTTATATTGAGTTGCAGCATTCAGAATATCGATAGTTGTGGTGAATTAACCAAATGCTACTATGTGCATACTGCTACTACTACTACTAAGCGCTTTTTAAATAGTAATCCAAATTTTAAAAACAGTAGGGGTGATTTGAACACCTTGAAAATAAGCTATTTTTCATTTATAGGTTGCATTGGTCCCATACTCGTCGTCATCATCATCATCATCATCCTCATCAGTTGGAGAAGGAGAGGAGCTCTCCAACAATTTAACATGGGACGATAACATTTTACCTGACAGTCAAATACCGTTTAATATTGATGAGTTTTTTAGATGATTTTTTAAATGTAGATTATAGCGCAGTTGGGCAGGGGGACTTACCTTTGCTAAGTCCAAATACCTTGCTAATTTTAGACGATTTTACCCGGATTTAACAGGGAATCCTCCTCTAGCCCCCACTGATTACCTACTTCCACTTCAAACAACTGAAGTGGAACATTCCCATACCCCAAATATTGAAACAGTGTGGAGGGAGTGTTGATGATATACAAGAGGTGGGAGGGGGGTAATGTTTAATTCACGACTTTTCCAGACTTTCAGCTGTCCAACACAATATTAAATGCAATAGTTGTATACACTGCGACTTTTGGGGACCCGTTTAATTCACTTATGGGGGAAATTTTATGTTTGATCCCGTAGAAATTGTGCATGACTATGTAGATAAAATTCGTGCACTGCTGGAGAACCAAATTCAATTATGGGGGAGGGATTCAATTAAGGTTTCTATTGTTTTAAACGTGGTTCTATTTAATGAGGGGAAAAGCGAAGTTTACCACCACTATATACATTCCGAGATGCACGTGATTTATCCGAATTTAGAAAATTTTGAGGGTGTTTTTATGGATTGGATAGGTCAAATTATTGCGCATCTTGAGAACTTTAATGAAAATGGAAGCGGCTCTGTAGTTCTTTTTGTTGAAAATTTAAGTGTGAATATTTGTAAATTTAAGAAAGATTTTATTTTAAGAGGGGGGCATAGGGACACGGGTACAGTTTTAAAATATAATCCAGATCTAGAAGGATGTCACGGTGTCCAGCGGATCTCTTTTGAAACAGGTCAAAAATGTTTCAGGTATGCTTTTCCTCATATCAGCATTCGAGCCTCTAGCACGTGACGCTACCAAGACGAATTTAGATGATTGGGCTGTACATGGGAAGTAAGGGTCCAATTTCCCATTGTAGATTTCTCTTGTTTAGAAGGAAAATACCCAGTAACGCTAAGATCCATTGATATTTTTGAAAGTGCTAATGCCCATTTAAATATCGGCGTTACTGTGGTTCAGTATGAAACTGAATTTGAAGAGGGGTTCGTTTAAAAAGGAAGGGGGTGGTTTTCCCAGTAAGAGGCCCTATCCCCTGGAATTAGTCAAACACTGGTGATTTTGTTGTATACACCACCAAATCTAGAGTGACTTTGCCACATAGAAATTGGCACTCTGTTTTTAACCCGATCACAGAACTCAGTAGAGTGTCTGGGGAGGGTAAGAAACAGAGTGCCCGTTTTTACTGTCCGACATGTCTCTCTCGATTTTGGACTGAATTAAAGTTGCAAAATCACATGAGGCATTGTAGACGGCATGGCTACCAGACCGTGGAAACGGTTCCAGGGGATAGGGCTATTTTACGTTTCAAAAATTTTCAAAACACCCTCCTCCAGTGCAACAAAATATCTTTAGACTGTGAAGCTAAGCTGATGGAGGTGAACGATCCTCGATTTCCAAACCGAGTCAAAGAACATCAAGCTATTGCAGTGTCCTATGCTCATGCGCAAAGAGACAGTTCTAACACCATGCGGTTGTTAGAAATAGTAGAAACATTGGATGAGGACGAGTGCATGATCAAGGCACTGACTAAACTAATTGACACAGCTAATGGTGCTATTTCTCGTTTGAGAAATACACATTACCCAATGGTTTTGTCTGCAGAGGATCGTCTCGCGATTAAAAATCAAAAAATATGTTGGGTTTGTAAGGGGGAGTTTGTAGAGGGGGATAAGGGGACTAAAGGGAAAAGAGGGGGAGGGGGAAAGTCAGAGACCATAATCACTTGTGGCAGGAAATATATTCTGGGGGATAGTAATTTTAGAGGGGTAGCGAATCAATCGTGTAACTTAAATGTTAGCCAGCAGTTTTTTATCCCTGTTTTTATTCACAACTCAAATTACGATTTAAAATTTATTTTACCAGCACTGGCACGTATGCACAGGAAGGGAGGGGGAGTAGATAGTCCATGGGTAAACAGTTCATTTACCTATAACATTATTCCCAAATCGGCCAAGAAGTTTTTTTCTTCTCGAGCTGAAATGGCAGGCAGTGGATAATGGGCATACGTGTTAGAATAAAATCAGGTTTTTAGATTATTTTAGTTTTTTTCCCAAGGCATTGAGTCAATTGATTCAAGTGCAGAAAAGCGACAATTTTGATAGCTTTCCCTTGCTTAAACAGCACTTTCCAGACAGTGAAATGTATTATCTGTTGACCTGCAAAGGTGTATACGCATACGATTATAACTGTTCTGGCGCTCGCTTAAGCGAGGTGAAACTACCTCCAATTGAAGCTTTTTACAATTCACTGACCAGCAGTGAATGCACAGCTGAGGAATATGAGTTTGCCAAGAAGGTGTGGTCTAAGGGGGATTGTAAAAATGGGTGGGATTATTGTAGACTGTACTTGGCCAGTGACGTTTTAACTCTGTTGGATATAGTCTGTAAGAACACAGACCAAATCTATTCAGAGTTTGGGTTAGATATAGGCTACTATTTTTCCACACCCCATTTGGTGATGGATTTGATTTTAAAAATTAGTAGGGAGGAAATAGGCCTAATCACCGATCTAGATCAGCACCTTTTTGTAGAGCGTTCAATGAGGGAAGGGTATGTTTTTCATGGGGACCGCGTCTTGTCAACCGATCCAAGCGGACAAAACAGCACCGGTGCAAAGTCAAATGCAGTGTTCTTGGACATGAACTCATTATACCCCTCGGCAATGTCTCACTACTCTTTGCCGTGTGGGAACTATCAATGGCTTGAGAATCCTTGTGAGTTCCCGATATTACCACCGTCGAGGACAATGGGCCACAAGGATGGTTCTTTGAAATTGACGGTCACATTCCTCTGGCGCTTCACGATTCCGTCAAAGATTTTGTTTTTCCCTGTATCAATCGACCCGTGAGCAGGGACTCATTGAGCCCCTACAATCGATCATTGGTTGAGGATATGGGGATGCACTGGACTGCCTCTAAGCAAAAATTGATTGCTGATTTGGACCCTAAGGAGAATATCGTTGTTCACCATGTGCTTTTGCACGGGATGGTGAACAATGGTTTCAAGATCACCAAAATACATAGGGTCCTACAGTTCAATCAGCAACTATATTTAAAAGACGTTTATCGACACTTTTGTCGATAAACGCTCTAGGGCAAACTCCAAGGTAGAAAAGGAAATGTACAAACTCATTCTAAATTCAGCGTTTGGCAAAATGTGTGAAAGCGTACGTAACAGATCTCGCTGCGACGTTGTGACTGACCCTCTAGAGTGTGCACGAATTATTGCCGATCCCAATTTTACATCGTTCACGAGCATAGAGACTGGCATGGTTCTTCTACACAGGCGAAAGCGAAATGTGGTTACTGAACAAGAATATAGCAGGAGCTAATTCAGTACTGGAAATTTCCAAAACGCTCTTGTTGTCGTTTTTTTTTTACAATGTGTGCAAGGTGCAATGGCCACGGGAGAGGGAGTAAAAACTGATTGCTGATTTGGACCCTAAGGAGAATATCGTTGTTCACCATGTGCTTTTGCACTGGATGGTGAACAATGGTTTCAAGATCACCAAAATACATAGGGTCCTACAGTTCAATCAGCGACCATATTTAAAGACGTTTATCGACACTTTTGTCGATAAACGCTCTAGGGCAAATTCCAAGGTAGAAAAGGAATGTACAAACTCATTCTAAATTCAGCGTTTGGCAAAATGTGTGAAAGCGTACGTAACAGATTATCGCTGCGACGTTGTGACTGACCCTCTAGAGTGTGCACGGATTATTGCCGATCCCAATTTTACATCGTTCACGAGCATAGAGACTGGCATGGTTCTTCTACGCAGGCGAAAGCGAAATGTGGTACTGAACAAGAATATAGCAGGAGGTAGTTCAGTACTGGAAATTTCCAAAAAGCTCATGTTGTCGTTTTTTTACAATTTGTGCAAGGTGCAATGGCCACGGGAGGGGTAGGTTCAAGTCTACTATGGGGATACAGATTCTCTGCTGTTAAAGGTAAATGGGACCGAAGATTTATTGGGTGATCTAGAAAAGGGGGAACACATCAGCTCGCGGATGGATTTCACCAACTCGAATCCATCACTCTACCCCGAGTTGGTGAAACGCCAAGCCCCCAACCAACTATTAATGTTAAAATCAGAGACGGGGAGTGATTTGATATCCAGGGGGGTGTTCCCGGGTCCTAAAGTTAATTGCGTTAAAACTCATAGTGGGGATGAAAAGAAGGCGTGTAAAGGGGTGCCTACACATTTTGTAAAGAGCAATTTCAACATGAGCGTGTACAGAGACTGTGTAGAAAGTAGCCTAGTGCCGAGAGCACAAGTGCTTGCAATTCGCTCTCTACAGTTTAGATATTATACTGTGAGAGTGGAAAAAAAATGCAATTTCATGTATATCTGACAAACTCTATGTGCTCGAGAATGGTGTGAGTGTCCTGCCTCATGGCCACTACCGTATTTCAGACCGAGTTGAATGCATAGACTATCGCAATCAACTTGGTCTGGATAAATTAACCTAACCTGACTAACCAAACCTAACTAACCATCCAACCCATTCATAAATTAAATGCTCCAACTCTTTTCATAAATTAACTAACCACCTCAACACCACTGACCCAACCACTAACCTGTAGCAGCAGCAGTGACGACAACTATTGTACTGTTTTTCCACCGTGGCTCCCGGGGGTGGGGGGGCCCTTCCCGCGGTCGGCCCGGGGGTGGGGGTCCCGTCCGCAGCCGGCCTTCGGCCCTGTGGCCCTGGGGGGGACCCCACTTTTAGATTCATAATGTTCAACTGTGCTAGTTCAATTTCCAAGTGTTGTACAGAAAAGTGTTTTTGTTGTTGTATAGAAAAGTGTGTGTTTGCTACTAATGTACAGAAAGTGTTGTTGTTGATGGACAAAAAGTGTTAAAGACAATAAGTGTTGCTCTTCATGTTGATGGACAAAAAGTGTTTAAAGACAATAAGTGTCATTTTTATCATTGTTCATGTTCATGTTGAACAAATAGAGTTTTCATGTTGTCGAAATAAATGACCATGAAATATTGTTGTTGTTCTTGTTGAACATAAAGTGTTATTCTTATGTTGTTGTTCATGTTGAACAAATAGAGTTTTCATGTTGCCGAAATAAATGACCATGAAATATTGTCAGGTTCTTGTTGAACAAGTGTTATTTTATCGTTGTTCATGTTGAACAAAATAGAGTTTTCATGTTGCCGAAATAAATGACCATGAAATATTTGTTTTTTTGTTGTTGTTTCTTGTTAACGTAGATAGATCTATGGGAAAATTATTACTGCTACTACTTATTCATTGGACACGTATGATTTACAGTTAGTTATAGTCCAACTGTTGTCAGCAGCAGCAGCGGCAACAGTTATCAATTTAAAACACCCTTCAGATCGTTTCTGTGTGGTCCCTCAATGTCGGGGAAAACAACACTCTTAACTAAAATAATTAAAAATTGCGATAAAATGTTTTTGGAAATGCCGAAAAAAATCTACTATTGCTATAGTATTTGGCAGGAGTCCTATGATCAAATAAAAGCTATTGCCACAACCATAACAATACAATTCAAACGGGGACTTGATGTTTTCAATAGTATTGAATCGAACTCGTGGTTGATTATTGATGATTTGGCTGAATCCATTGAACAGTTCTCACAGGAAATGCTACAACTGTTCACTGTTCGCTCCCATCATGAACACATTTCCATAACCCTAGTTCTACACAATCTGTTTCATAAGAGCAAATGTATGCGAACCCTTGCTTTGAATTGCACCATCTATATTATCTATCGAGTTGTTCGTGATTCTAGCTCGCTCATAACTCTAAATAAACAGATATACCCCGGCACCCCTAAATTTCTGTTGTCAGCGTATATTCAGGCGACTAATAAACCCTACGGTTACATTTTGCTGGATCTTAATCAGAGCACACCCGAGGATCTACGTGTAGTCACCGACATTTTCAACAATGAAATTACAGTATATCTTCCGGTGAACAGTAGAAAAGGCTATTAGTTGCCATTATGACACTGAAGAAACTACACGAACAACGGCATTTAATTTCCGTTTTAAGCACTTCAAAACCCTTGCTTAGGAAGGCTATACTCAAACATGGTGTTGACAATGATTTCATTAATCTAATATCTGAACTTTGTTTAAATTTAACTGAGGGTAATGTTCAACTGCCAGAAGGTGTTAGACAACAGACAAAGCAACATCGTTCCACTGTACGCGCCTTGGCTTGTAAAAACAAGGGAAAAAATTTTAAAAGAAAAACGGCTCCTTCAAGCGGGTGGTAGCTTTTTCACACTTTTACTGCCAATAATTGCAGGACTTGTAAACAGTTTTCTCTAGAGAATGGCAAACCCTATAAATTGACACCATTTGAACTTGTCCTCTCGCCCGTCGAACATTTTGAAGAGAATCTAAGCAAATTCATTAATGATGAGAATATTGCCGATGACAAAAAACTGCTTTTACTTCAAGATGCATTGCGACGTGTGGACAAACATAAACCATATCGTGAGAGACCCACCCACCGCCACTGATACCTCTAAACAGGAAACATCTCCTCAAGATTCTGCACAATCAAAGGAGAAGGAATTGAATTCAATTGTATCGAAAATTGGAAACCTATTGCCACTGACCTATCGAGAACAGAGTAAAAGAGTATTATCATATCTCATGTTGGAAACTTGTGATGAACATCAATTTCAAGTCGATAGCACAGGGAAACGAATTATAATTCATGGAAAAAGT
The DNA here is from genome assembly GCA_027921565.1 of Artemia sinica. Classification (NCBI taxonomy): domain Eukaryota; kingdom Metazoa; phylum Arthropoda; class Branchiopoda; order Anostraca; family Artemiidae; genus Artemia; species Artemia sinica. Next base: position 293,090 of record JAPEVW010000125.1, read on the forward strand.
TATAATCTAGTTGATTTAATTGTGATATGGTGACGAATCGTAAAGGACTTTTATCATTTGAAAATAATCTATCCACCTTTCTAAGTGTATCAAACTTTCCCAAAAGTCTTATTGGCAATAAGCAAATTCTAAAGAAACTAAGAGAATATAGTCCAACAACACCAACACCATTTAAAAAAGGAGAAGAAGATTCAATATTTGAAAATACCAGCAGCAGCAATGATTTTACAACACCTGTGGCTGCTAGTCAAAAGCGAAGACGAATTGATTCACCCTCCAGTGTACAAAAGGGGAGTGGACATTACACTACGTGTTTACGTTCAAAATGGATGAAGTTCTGAAAGGTGTCTATGAAAATATTGGTGAAGCGGGGAGTTTAAGTTCTCCTAAAACGCTTTCTAAAGCTGTCTCCGGCAGCACATTGAAAAAAGCAAAAGAGTATCTAAAGAATGAACCGAGTTACACACTGCACCGGAATCATAGGCTTCATGGCAAACAATATCGACAAACTAAAGCCTTTTTCCCTGTGCATATAATGCAAACGGATCTTTTAACTTTAGACGCAGTTCAACGGCGTCACAATGCACCCTACAAATATATTCTGGTGGCAATCAGTGTCTTTAGTCGCTATCCCTATGCCATTCCATTACCGTCAAAGAGTGGTGTTGAAGTTGCTCAGGCCATTGAAAGTATTCTTGAACAGGATTCGTATAGAAAAATTTAATCGGATCGTGGCAGTGAATTTGTTAATCCCCATGTGCAAAAGGTTCTATTGAAATATAATACAACACTTTATCATAGTCACAGCCCGATAAAGGCTGCATTGGCTGAACGATTAATAAGAACGATTCGTCTATTAATTTCAAGATATTGTACACTGAAAAACACATCGACTTTTATTCATGATTTAGATAAAATCATGCAGATATACAACCATCGACCTCATCGATCTCTGTCCAACTCAAGCCCTCGGGAAGTTCACTACAGTTAAAATGCATTTGATGCTTTTCTAAAGCAATACTCCAATGGTGAAAAAGAAAAAAAAATGTGAAGAAGAAATTCAATGTTGGTGATACTGTTCGAATTAATAGAACCATCAATATTTTTGAAAAGGGGAATTATTTATGGAGCACTGAACTTTTTAAAGTGTCCAAAATCCTGGACACCGAGCCCACGACATATCGACTGCGAGACACCAAAGATGATGTGATTCTTGGCGGTTTTTATGAATATGAGCTGCAAAAAGTTAGAAACACTAGTGAAATTTATCAAATTTAAAAGATATTAAAGAGTCGTACTCGTAGTGGCAAGAGACAGTTGCTTGTTCGCTGGCTAGGATACAACTCAGATTTTGATTCTTGGATCAGTGCTGAAGATATTAACAATGCCCAATGATTTCTATGTGACTTTCATGTCCAATGTTTCTGATCCTCTTTACAATGACTTGAATAGAACAAGTGATTTTTGGACAAAACTCTCCCCTACCATCAAATTCGACGACGGAAAGTATGAAGTGGCTCTTGTCGACTGTATTCTCAAAAATACCTATGACATCCTGAGAAAAGATCGTAAATATGATATAAAAATTAGACCCTATGATTGGCCGCCACCACCTTCAGGTGATCAAGAACAAATTCAAAAAATCAATTGGATGGATTATCCATATATTGAATTACCCTACGAGGAACTCACCTGTATGAATGATTTATGTCGTTCTATTAATAAAAGAATTTCCGCTCGTAAAAAGGGAGCTTTTCATTTCAACTATTCAAAGGAGGAGGGCAAGATCTACATTAGTTCACCTATTGCCAACGAAAAGGTTATTCTCAATGATAATCTAAAGGATGTTCTTGGCTTTAAGCTCAATATAATCAATGGTAAAAGTGCTGGAAACACTAATTTCATTTTTGCTGACTACCCGCCTGCATTCTCCACAGACACTTTTATATTTCTCTACGCTTCATTTGTGGAAACATCTCGGGTTGGTAATTCAAATGTTCCCCTCCTACGAGTTCTTGAACGAAAAACCAAACAAGAACATATTCACCACTACAATATAAAGCATCTTCAGTATATTCCCGTAAACACTTCCTATTTGGATTTCTGTCATTTAACACTAAGAACTGAATTGGGTGATCCCGTAGCAATTTCAAAAGGTTTGGCTGTGATTACATGCCATTTTCGTCCCATCGTTCAACAACAAGATGTCTAATAGAAAAGTGGTATTCATTTGTCCTGATATTGACTGCTATGTTAATACTCTTGGCCCAAGACAACAGGGCAATGGAATGGACTATTACAAAGGTCGCTCGTCAATGTCTGGCTATGGTCTTGGCAGTTGGTTTGCTAAGCTCTTTCGCTCTGCACTACCTCTGGCTAAAATATCTTGTACCGGCTGCGACAGATTTTGCATCCTCTACACTATACGATTGGGGCTTTGGCAAGGATTTTAAAAAAAAGTGCTTTGGACAATATCAGGTCCAGTGCGCGAACCCTTGGCGAGGGATTAAAACAAAATGGAAAAGGTTTAAAAAGGTCGAGAAACACTGCATCACTCATCAGTCTCCACTCAGGTCCGAAACGAAAGACATCACCCCTCTTGTCAAAGAAAAGAAGAAAAAAGCCGACACGTAGTGTAAACAGAAGATGAAGCCCCAGGAAGAAATTGTTAGATCAAAACTAGATTTCTTCTCTTAAGATGTCCTACCTGCCACATAAGGATTCTCAACCTTCAATCACCTCATCATTGAATCTATTCAATGCAGAAAATGTTGATGTGAGTGTCAAGCATGGATACTATGAACAATTTTATCCTCAACAACCCCTCTCCGATAATATTCATTTTCAAATTTATTCCAATGAAGACTACTTTATGGACATATCTTCAACATTTATAGATTTACAAATGAAAGTCCGGAAATCCGATAATACAATGCCAATTCGGCCGATGGAATATCCTATGAAAATTGTATATTACATAATTTATTTCGTCAAATTAGTGTCTACATCAATGGCACGCTGGTGAGCACAAGCAACAATCTCTCAAATTATACTAGCTATATGCAATTCATGCTGATGACACCCAAGTCATACAAGGAATTGAGAGGCACCTCCAATGGATATGAATATATTACTAATACTGATAGTACAGATGCACTTACAAATGCTACAACTAGTGAATTACATCTAGTTGAAAAAATATATCACGAAATATTTAATATACCCCAATGGCTGCCGCCCAATGTTAAAGTCGATATAAAACTGACGCTTGCACCCTCCAATTTCATATTGAGAAAAGAACTTGCTGGCAATCCTGATGTAAGTCTCTCCCTCACCTCGGCAATACTTCATGTAAGCAAACAACAGGTCATGAGTTCTGTTGCTTTGGCAGTGGAAAAACTGAGAGCCATTGGAAATAATATTAAACTACTTGTTCCTCATACAATCACCAATCAACGTCATATTGCCATGGGCTCACGCACCTTCACCGATTCATCCTTTATCAATGGTGAAATTCCGTCAAAACTCGCTTTGGCATTTGTAAAAAGCGCCAGTGCAATAGGATCGTGGACTGAATGCCCACATAAATTCGAGATGTTTGGACTTTCATCTCTTGTGTGCAAAGTAAACGGCATCCAACTCTACAATCTATCTTTTGATAAATCCTATAGAACATTGTATGAGTTGACCATGCAAACCCTAGATCATGATTCACAACTATTTGAAAATGGTATAACCGAAGATGTGTTTGCTAAAACACATGGTATCATTGTTCTGGATTTGTCTGGCACACAGGATATGAGTATAGTACGTACGGGGAGTGTGCGTTTAGAGTGTACATTTGACGATCCATTGGCTGAGAGTATTGCACTAATCTCACTAAATCAATATGAAACCTATTGGGAAATCACTCCCGAAGGCAGTGTTCTACTAGACTTGGCGCCATGAACACCAGTCAATTAATCAATGTATTTAATATGGATCCCTACATGTCCCAGTATAAATCCTATTGTCTACCCTCGGACTTTCTTGTAAAAATTCAAAGTGTCAACAATACCTTGATCATTGTTAATAGAAGTCCATCGACTGTGCTGACGGGTCATTGGCTGTGCATCTTTCAAACAATGAAGACGATTGAATTTTTTTGATCCTCTTGGTCTACCCTATACATTTTACACACCCCACATCAGCAACTATATTGAGAGCAGTGGGAAAACTATTATTCAAAATCGGAAGAGGGTGCAGGATCTAACGACTAAAAGCTGTGGCTTCCATGCACTACTATATTTTGTGTTCCAATGTCGCGGCTATACTTACAAGCAGTTTCTCCACATTTATGGTGACAATCCTCGTCTGAACGACTTTTCTAGTGGAAAATATCCTCTCAGACCTATGCAGTATTGATTTCAGTGCCCTAAGAGTAAAGTGCTTAAAAAATGTTTGTGAATTTGTTTATTAATAAATGCATATATATACAACAATGTCTTTAAATCTTCACTTTAGATTTCTTCTTCTATGTATAGGCAACTGTCGTGAACCACTAATGTTGGTAAATCATTTGAATTCACTGTATATTGATCTTGATTGACTGCAAAGTCAGGGTCAAATTTTCTACAGTACAATGTAACTTCACTCTTGTCATATCTCTTTGTATAGTCAATGATACTATTTGCATTCATATTATGAAATTCACGAGTTTCAATCTGTCTATTTGAAGCAATATCACATACAGTGTTTTCAAATGGTGAATCACATTCGGTAACTGCCAAATAAAAATCACTTGGTTTATAGTCATAGTAGGCAGTGTCGTCAAAACGATGACGTAGAACCAAATTGTCTTGTTACCCCAACAGTTGAATCGTAGACCAGATTCCTCTTCCCAGAATAATTTAAATCCACGACGATACCAATCTCGTAGAAATAAACTAAAATCGCGTTTGGAATTCTTTCCAATCATAGCGGGGTAAGTATTCTCGCACTGATCACATTTATCATAGTGACAATTGGAGCACAGGTGCCCTCTAGGGTGAGAGTCACAAATCTCCTCAAGACATGAATTACATCCTTTAATTTGTACTGCATATCCTCTATGTAATTTACAAGGATTACATAATTTACACTTTTCACTATAGTCATCAATAATTGTACAATTCTCACATTGAGTCCAACTGCCAAGAGTGTATATGCACAATGGACATGTATAGAACATTTTTTGGTTTCCAATGTCAACTCACTCACAGCTAAAACGAAACTGATCGTTCCTGCCGACGGATAAACTCAGTGAGGGGAATGGGGAGAAGAGTAGCTCTGTGACGCTACCTCTTTTGAATGGTGGATTCATCTACACTGAATCCATTGGCAATGTTTTCAAAAGTATTTCCACGATATTATTCTGCTTTGTTCCAATTAATATATCAATAAATTGACTATAAGCATTTGAATCACATTTTAAAAGTTTCATACAACAGTCCAATGGGGGAGAATCAGTTCTCATTATATTGTCAAGTGTTCCCTGACGAGAAAATATCCTGCGTTGAAGAGATAACTTGAGAAAATCGTCATCCGAAATCAAATGTTTTTCCATAAACACTAGATTTGATCTAATTCTCTCTTTCTCAAATTTATTCATTTTTCAATCCTTTCACTCTGACTGCTGACTCTAGACTGACCTTGATTCGTTCGCCCTAAGCTAACCTGACCAGAAAAGAAAGGGAACATTTTCGATTTCGCAACAATTTTATTGAATAATTACAACAACAACAATACTAAGCATGAACAATTAGCGATACAGTTTATTGTCTTCGATATATTTCACCAATGCACTTAAAGCACATTGAAGTCTATTCACATGTGCTATATCAACTTTTGCAGCGAAACATAATTGATCCTCCATTTTAAATTTGCTCAAGGATATCACATATCTTGCATATACTTCATCCCATTCCAGACAAAGCCGTGATCCTCTTGTGATTTCCACCGCAATGTTTGGTGCTCTTGTATTATTACCATCAACTCCACTATCAACTTCTAAGAGGGTAAACATTCCACTCGTCATCAACACACAAATATATATCCAAATGAGTAAAGTCAAACTGTTCTTCTTCTCACTCCTTTGAATTCTATTCACAGACTAATAAAACTATAGTAAAAATCCTTTCCTCATATTCTCTGCAACCCTCCGCCGCTAATATGTAACCAGCCCTCTGATTGGCTGAGAAGGAGACACGTGATCCCTGTTTCCCGTTATCGGATCAATAAAATTCCCAATCGATTACGCAATCAATTTCTCGGAAATCCACTTCCCCTTCGATTATGCAATCAAGTTCTCGGAAATCCACTTCCTCTTCGATTACGCAATCAAATTTTCGGAAATTCACTTCCCCCTCGAGTCCTAGATCAATAACATTGTTCCCGTTAGAATTCAATGCGCATGTGCAACCTTCGTCCCGGAGTTATTACACCTAGAAACAACAAACAAATCGACCTTGGAAAAAGAGGTCATTGACCGATTACGCAATCATTCTCCCTAGGGACTCTATGCCCATATTTGGTGCCCCGTCAGCATTAAACTAAATTGTAGATGGCAGCAGGGGTGCCCGTCACAACCTCCTGAGGCCTTTCTACTTACTACTACTACTACTACGACTAACAGCTCACCACAGTACCAAGCTGCTTGAGGCCAACACAGCTAAGCATGCTCCCCCTCCATCCGAACCTATTCAAAGGTTCCCTCTTTACACCCTCCCGGGAAGTTCTCATTCCCTTTAAATCTTTCTTTATAACATCCTCCCACTTCAACCACGGAAAGCCTGCTTTTTTTTACCCCTAGACGGTTGCCCGAGAAGACCAAACGCCTAGTATCTATGCCTTTGGATACAAAATAACCCCCCCCCCCACACACACACACACATCCCTAGGTGAAACTTCCTTAAATTATCAAATTTGCCTATTGTTTACGCATAGTATTTGTTATTAGGAGGTATACATAAATCTTTGGGGGGGGGGGGGAATTTTTCAGTTTTTTTTTTTTCGACGGGGGATGTTTCCATGTAGAGGGAATTTTCTAGGTGTTGAGCTGTTGGGGGAAATTACACACTGGGGAAATTTGCAAGAATTTCTTATGTCTTGATTTCTCTGTTTCGTCTCGAATTTTTGCGTGGCATTGTTAAGGGTAATTGTCCTAGGTAAGTTTTCAATGGGATTGAATTTTCTTGAGAATATTTCCGTGGGGAGGAAATTTCTACGTGGAGGTGGGACCAGGTTTCCCGCCATTATTTAAAAGCGATCAATAATTAAATAGAAAAAAAGTTTTTTTTTCAACTCAAAGTAAGCATTAAAAAGAGAAACATTAAAGCTTAAAACGAACAGAAATTATTAGGTGTATGAAGGGGTAGCCTCCTCCTCAAAACCTCGCTCTTTACGCTAAAGTTTGAATTTTGTCCCAATGCTTTAGAACGACTCCTGAAACACAAAGTTCGTTTAATTAAAACAATAAGAAGTTTTTTTTAAAGGACTAAAAAATTTTAGGGTAAAGAGCGAGGTGTTGAAGAAGAGTCCACCCCTTTCATATATGTAATATTTCTGTTCGTTTTAGGTTTCAGTGTTGCTCCTTACTTTCAGCTAAAAAAGTTTCTTTTGTTTTGTTTAATGTATGTAAAGTGTAGTGTCTCCAGCACAAGTTGCCTGCACAAGTCTTAGGCACTGTCAGTAGTGAATACAGTACTAACTTTTCGTTTGTTCAGCTTCAACTTCCTATCTTATAGGCAAGCTTCATCTTAAATACATAAAAGAAAAACAACGACTTGTTTAGTGGTCTGTAACTAGAAGCTGCATTTTGTCATTTTTCGATTTTATATTAATCAGTGTTCTCAACTTCAGGTAAAAACGTCGTTTGTAAAGACAAAAGACACAACAGTCAAAACAAAATTTGACACTCTTTCTTTGTTCTGACGCAATCTATGCCCAGTCTTGGTTACAGATAGAACCTCATGTTCCATCTTAAAATTTCTTCATCCGTGAAACGCACAAAAAAATTCTTTTATAATTAATTAGCTAAAGTAAAAAGTGATATCAAATTCTGAAAACAACCAGAAGTTGTTCCATTCGAAAGTGAGTGTTCCCCCTCCTTTACTCTTTATCTGCTCTATGCACTAAAGTTTGACATTTTTTTACCAATGCCATAAGAATAGAAGCTGGCTGTAAGGTAATAAAAAGTGTTTTCCAAAAAACTATAAAACTTGTTCGTAAGGGTGGAGGATACTAAGAAAGGGAAGGCCCTGATACACACGAAATATTTTATGTCTGTTTTAACCTTTAGCATCATTTCTAACTTTTATTTGCAAAAAGTATTTATTTAATTTGTTTCATCAAATAAACTTTTATTTTTAGAGCATAACCCCAGTTTGGAAGTTAAATATGTTAACAACTCTTTTTCCGACCCCAGTATGATGTTCGAAATGAACGAAGAGCAAGGGTGAGTTTTATTTCAGACTATTTAATATTTTATGTTTTCACTGAATATTCGCGGGAAATAAATTCGTCAAGGATAACCCGCAGTGAACGATCAGAAAGGATGCTCTCGATCAATTTTACAAGACATCCATAAACACCACGCGCACGAAGCTTTTTTAGAAGGTCACGGTCCCATACTCTTTTAAAATGTTTAGTAATGTCGAATTACAATAGCCTAATTTTGTACCCTATTGCCAGATTCGATCCACACCTGAATCTAGCCACTGGGCAGTCTAAAGTTGAGCGTTTCCGGCAGAATCCATATTGGAAATCACCTAGAAGGTCGATTGACTCCAGAAACTGTTGAAATGTCTTATTGAAGACACTGTTATAGACTTTACCAACGCAGGAAAGGATGCTAATTGGTATATAGGAGCCCCTCACTCGCTGAATCACCATCTGGTTTTAGGGTAGCTGTTGCTCTGCTAACATTTTAGTAAGTCTTCCTGTTGAACCCAGGACTTTTTTTCGAGCCCCAAAGTCTTCTGTTAGGGGAAGGGATATGCCACTATCCATCTTTCTTATGTATATCCTCATTTTTTGAATATTATCTATGTGTACAAAACTGTATGTGCTCATTTTTGAAAGAAAAAATTAAGTTTACTAAAACAAACTGTGTTTCTGTTCTTAATGAGGTTAACGTTTTATTTGAGTGAATCATTTTAAAAATTGTAAATATGACAATTTATTCAAACAAATTTTCAATCTTACTATTTTTTCTCCAACTTTCTGTTCCGAAATCGAGGCTTGTGATGGAAACTTTTAAGAAATGAGGACTTCTTTTGTTTGTATTAATTCAAACTACACTACTGCAAATGGTAAATTATGAAACTCACACATTAAATGTCAATTACTTAATATGTTGTGTAACGATTTACACGTGAATTTTTATTACTTAGCTGATGCCTCCCACTACTTTACAAGGTTAAGATGAGGTACATAACAAGCAAATAAACAAACTTATACAAGGGAAAGAGGATGTTAAAAAAACTAAAATTCACGTAGGGGTATTCCTCAACTTCTGCAAATTAGTACCTTTGATGATGCATTGTTAATATTCTAAAATTAGGAAAAATAGAAAACTGAATTAACGATGTGGTTAAAAATATTTTAGAGACTGCAAAAAATTGAGTCGAGATATTATAAGCGCACATACATTCTTATTCAAGGAAAAACGGACATTAAAAAAAAAAACTACAGATCACGGAGGAGTGTTCCTCAACTTCTGTAAATTAGTCCCTTTGATCTTCCTCTGTTAGTATTCTAAAAATTGGAAAAAAAATAAATGAAAGAACAATGAGGCAAAAAATTATGTCTAGCTTTTTGAGTATTGGTTGCTTTCACTGCCAATTAAGTTTTAAAAAACTTTTGGCAGTATCAGGGAAATTCCTTGGACGGAGGGGTACACATCTATTCCGCCTTGGTTTTTTCCTAACTGGGGAAATGGCTAAGCACTTAATAAACTCAACTTCTTTATATTAAAAACTCTTGAAGTTTAATTTTCACATTAGAACCTTGAATAATGTTACTTTTTTCGATGCTTCTCATTGTCGATAAAAAAAGCCAAAGCACACATTTTGTCCATAAGTCAGTAAATTATAAAAGCTAAACGATTTGATCCATAGACACAATTGATTGCTGCACTTCTTTGTACGTATGCGTTTTTTATTTTGTTCTCTGCTTTCTCTTTGACCATTCTTTAGTTTGATCAGTGGCAGACAAGCCATTTCTTGTTGGAATAGTTTGGATTATATTCATGATTTTAGTGTGATCCAAGTTATACCGATGTGGAAAATACCACCCTTGGAAGCTTCAAATGGCTTTACTTTTAAAGATGTTCTGGTTGTTGGATAAGCCACTCAGCGCAAAGTTGGATAAGCCACTCAACGCAAACACCAAATTAATGCTTTATTTCGTACCATATTACAAACTGCTGATAGCCACTTCAATTCGCTATTATCATTTACCTCATTTTCTAGTCTCTTTGAACCCCTGTTCCCGTATCTTAGTCCATTTTTTACTCTTGTTGATAGTCTGTTTCACCATCCGGGCTTTTTAAAGATGAGACAATATTTTGAATTTTCAGGGGCAACGCTGTAGGGCTGCTTATAGAAAAAGCCATAAGGCTTTAAACTTCGGACGTATTTTGTGCCCCTAAGAAATTTAATTTAGAAGAGTCATAAATTTGGGAAAATTGGTGACCCCCCCCCCCCCCAGCACCCTTAATATATTTTTCCTCAAATATTCTAAAGGATTTTAGATGGACCAGACGAAAACTATCAAAAGGGAATTCAACTGTCAGAAAACGGTGTAAATCCAGGCTTTTTTCCGCGAGTCTATAATTGCCGAACAATAAATAAATTTAGCATACCCAGTCTAAGAGAAAATGCTTCCATCATGTGTCCAGTCTTTTACAGTCCAGTAGGATTTTTATACTCCTTAACCTTCAATTTAATTTCGTTTTTATGATCCAATCTATAACAGGTTTTCTTTCATTTTTCTTTTAACTTTGGTTTCTGATTTCCGTTTTCTGATATTTTTTCTTTATAAGTGTTTTCACGCTGTGTTCTGGTAGATGTTTTCTGTATTCAGTTCTTGTTCTTTTTCAAGTATTTATCAAGTATTATTGAAATTTTTCTATAGTTTGAGGTAGGGATTTTGATGATTATTTTTCTATGGCGCTTTATTATGCTATTGGGAGGTCCTAAACTATTTAATCTTCTACACCTGTATACTATACAGTTTAGTTCTAAAACTTGATCTTCGTATGACCTTTGGACCATTAATAGATAGTGATGTCAACTATTCATTTGATCATTTATTCCTTTTAAGTAAATAGTGTTATTTTATAACCAGAATATAGTATATAGTGCTTATAAAACTTTTTACTTAGTAAGAATAAATGATGAAATTAATGGTTGATCTCAATATCTATTAATCGTCAAAAGGTATGATGATCAAGTTGATACGATGATCAAGTTTCATAACTAAACTATTTTTATGTGAATGAAATTGCCTTTTTTACATTTACATTTAAGTGATAAAATTAATGGTTGATCTCAATATCTATTAATGGTCAAAAGGTAATACGATGATCAAGTTTCAAAACTAAACTATTTTTTGTGAATTAAATTGCTTTTTTTACATTTACTACAAGTTAAACTATGATACTTAATAAAAATAATAAATAGTATCTTCACATAAACTTTGACCAATTTTTATATACCAATATTGAGGCTGGTGATAGAAACTTTCTAAATCAGAAAAATTATTATTTTAAAAGCTCAAATGAGACTAATGCAAATGGTAAATTAGGAAAATGAAACTTTCAGTAATGAATGAGGGCCAAAAACATACCCTGGGAAGTTTTTTCAAAGCTTCTATGTTAACCTCCTCTGATATCTAAGTCTTAGAAATTTGCCTACTTGACAGGTCTATAACCTATTGAAATTTTGACAAAACAGCATTTTACCTTAATTTTCAGTTATCAAACTCTTTTCCTCTAGTTTTAGTTCTGAAAATGTAATTCCCGTTATTTGAGTAGAATTTTAAGCCAGATCAATATTTTTTTTTCCTAAATTAAATTTTTTTTTTTTTATTTTTCTTGTGTTAGTAGATCTTTGAAACCTCATAAATTGGGATTTGACAAAGTTTTAAAGCTCAAAACAATTTTCTTGTACTTTATTTAAGCATAAGATCTATTTTGCAGGGTTTCACTTTTAGAGCACAACGATTTTCAAAGGTCAGCAAAGACTCCAGTACAGGTCCCAGTACTTCTGATTTGAT